>PVKS010038506.1:0-17881 GCA_004027875.1 Aplodontia rufa
CACCATCACCACCATCACTATCATCATCACCATCACCACCACCATCACCATCACCACCATCATCACCAGCACTATCATCTTTGTCACTGCCATCACTGAAGCAGAGAAAAGGCAAGGGAATGAATCCCAGATTTCCTCATAGATGTTCTTCCCCCCAGAAGGAGTCACCCTTTAATCTTCATTCTCCATAAATGATTACTCAAAGACCAATTCCAGCTCACAGACGTTTTATTTGCTCCATATAACATAGCCACTTGCTTTTATTCGCAATATTTTAAAGTGGGAGTTTTCGCACGGAAGTCCTAGGTTCTCTGGTGAACTGGAAGATGGAGCCATGCTGGGTTCTTGCACCTGGACACAGCTGGCCACACCAGAGAAAACACCGCCTCCTCCTGAAGGGGAGATCTTTCTAATTCACCCGCGTCCAAGCCGCTCTCCACGGCTAAAGCCTGGCCTTGTGAACAACTGATCTTCCTGAGTTGTTCCTGCAGGCTGTGGGCTGGCCGCCCTGTACTTCAAAATTATTTCACTTAAATTTCTTTCTAATTTACCAATTTCCCCTTGTATGGGAGTCAGCCCTATATTTACAAATAGCACTTATTTAAAGTTTCAGTTCAATCTGCCCAAATATTTAAAGACTATTTTTTAACTGAGCAGCATTCAAAAATCAAGGTTTCTGTTTTTTCCTTTGCCTCACAGAGACAGGAATCTATTCCTCTAAGCCAAAACAGCAATAATATTTAAAGATATATTTTTTACTAGTGGTGTGGGGATAATTGAGGATCCACATGGGAAATCAATGAAGCTGTATGCAGTGGCCGGCTCTGTCCTTGATGTAGAAGTTCAGAGTAGACGTTCAGACAGACGAATTCAACTGAGGATGGAGACAAAAGGTCAAAGTTGAAGTAGGGGAAAAGCGACATATGTAAACATAGAAATAAGATCATGTTTTCCATATAGAAACACAGGCCAAAGAGCCCAAGCACACCCGTCCCATGGTAACCTCAAAGAGGGAGCACAGGTGCCCTCGGGACTCCCTCGAGCGATTCAGGTGCCCAAATCCAAACAGGCTGGAACCCACATGGCTTCCCCTGGGGTCCAGAGGACTTTGGGCTGAATGTGATGGAGAATATTTGTGCTTTGCACATCTGGCTGCTTCCTGGGATGACTGATGTCACAGATGGAAAACTCCCTTCTTGGGACCACAGAGAAATTTCAATGGCAGAGCTGGAGTCTAGAATTGCGAGCGTCAGCCAAGCTATTGGGTCCCTGCGCTCCTGCTCCTTTGCCTTGCCTCTTGAGTGACAGCCCTGGACGGCTGGATGCTGCGGATGGACTGAGCCTCGCTGGGTGGGCAGATTCTGCCAGCCAGCTGCAGCTGCGAGACCAGGGCCAGCATCAAAGGCCAAGCTGATACCTGGCGAGGAGTGTGAGGAAGGGATGCGGGTCCCCTGAGAACCCCATCCCACTGTGCCTGACCTAAGCAGAGACACAAATCCATCACTCTCAGCTCCCTATCACCTTAAAGAAGAATCAACAAGCACCTGCAGAGGGACATCTTCACAGGGCGCTGTACGTGACTGTGTCTTGTGTCCTCATGCCCCCTGCCAGGTGGGTGCTGGTCGCCCCATTCCCATTGGCAGGCTTAAAGAAGCAGGTACAGAGCAGCATGAGGCAGGGTCTGAACCAGGATCAGCGATTGCAGAGCCCAAATGCACTACGTCGCCTAGGATCAGAGCCTCAACCTCTTTCCTCCTGTCCCTGCCTTCTATGACTCCTCCCCAGCCCAGCACAGAACCACAGAATGAAGTTCCCACAGGCATCCGAAGACCAATGTTTCACCAAGACCACCTCGCTGTCTCAGCGTCGTTAATGCCGCCACCTCGGCTTAGCACAAACCACCTGTGCTGTGGGCTCACGTCACACTAGTGCAAGCCAGAGTCTTAGGAGCAGATGCCCTGCACGTGAGGACCTGGTCCTAGCTGCTTCCTACAGAGCACAGCTTCCAAGGGCACCGTGACAAGGAGAAGGATGGCGGGAGCGACTTCAAACCATTCTTCAGGGTGGGACCTGGAATGGACTGCGTCACGTCCACCCAGCCTCATTGGACAGGATTCATCCTGTGAGTTCAGCCCAGTGGGGCTGGAACACATAGATGTGTGGGGGCTGGACATTTGGTGAGTTCACGGGAGGTGCAGGTCTCTGTGTCTTGACTCACAAGGTGGGGTGCGTGGGGGGTCATTAATCAGATTCTTAGTGGGAAACATGCACCAAAATGACCCAGAGAGCCTTTTAAAATTCAGATTCCAGCCCACCATCCCCAAAGAACTGAATGAAAGTCACCAGGGATGGCTGCTATGAGGTTCCCAGTGCCAACCTCTGCTCCAGCCCTGCTCAGGTGTGGCTGGGGCTGAGAACAATTGAAGCAGCACCTCAACTTCTTCATCTTCTGCGTTCTCTACTGCGGTTTCCCTTCCCAACCCGTTGGCAGAAAGCATAGAGAAGACCCTTGGCCCGAGGTACCTGCAGCCTCTTCTCTGCCACCAGACTCCCAGAGGGTCCAGGTGGGTCTCAGGACCCAATGAAGCCCCCTGAAAGTTCCCGTCAGGTTCCTCGGGAACCATTCTACCCACCTCATCCTGTTTCCATTTCACTGAAGCACCCCCCACCCCAAGGTCCACCCAGTGTCTCCATGCCCGCTCCGAGCTGCAAAACCAGCAGCCACACCCAGTTCTCCTGGACCCTGAATTAATCTGCTTCCCCTCTCCCGTTGAACAGCTCCACGATTATCCTTATACATTCATCCTGCTGCATCTGAAATATGGGAAAGCCAATAAGGTCTGGTTCTGTGAAGCCCGGGAGGGCTCCCCTATTATGTGGGCTCGTGAAGCCATTCCTGAGCTGACGGATGGCTGTCGTAAAGTGGACAGGGGTGGCTGTGCTGAGGCAGACAGAAGCTGTGATTCCGAGACTTCCTTCCTCTTCGGGAGGATGGCCTGCTCTCTGTGACATTTTCCTTCATTGAACTGTAGGGAATAAATAAAAGACCAAAAGAGGAAAAGATGAGGGGTCATGGAGGCAGGAAGGGAATCACAGGGTTTTGGCACTATTTAACGAGAGAGGCTGGCCCGTTCCTGGGCTCCAGGAGCTCCCTGGTAACTCAAGCCGAGAGCTGCAGGCCAGTGGGAGTGTGTGGGTCCCTCGCCTGCCCAATCTCAGTCCCCCCACCTCTCTACGCTCTGCTGCACATTCTAGGCGGCCGAGCACCCTGTTCCCCAGACTGCCCTGCCAGCCACTGCCTGTTGGGTTTGGTGGGGGACCGCATGGCAGAAGAGGGGACAGATGGAGGAAGGAAGAGGAAGAAGATAAGTCTCTCCCTACCTCCTCTGGCTGCTGCAGACACCATGGCAGTAGCAGCTCTGGTGGATGTGGTCCAGAGAACTCCCCACCCAGGTGCAGGACCTGCTGGGACAGCGTAGTCCAGGGCATCGTGATGACGGAGCTGGACCGGAGAGACACTGAGGATGAGAGCAGGAACGTGCAGTCAGCTGCTGCTGGACCTCAGGTGCTGCATCCCCTACTCACACTGTGGCATCCGGTGCAAGGAGGGTCTTCCCTTCTTTACCCCATGTGTCCCCTGCCTTGAACCCACAGGGTCTGATTCTGCTTTGTCCTTTGAGGTCTGTGAAGTCCCCTACATGAAGGTCTAGTGTACCACAATCATAGTTCCCTTCGACCTCCTGCCTAGTTGGCCTCCCTGGCCACAGGGACACATCTGTAGACACTGGTTCTTCCCCCATGGCTTCCCTGGAGTTGCCCTCTCTTGCTCACCATCCTGATAGGAGCTGAGAAATGAAAACTCAGAAGGGCGGCTGTGAAGAGGGAGGAGAGAGCCGGAGTCCTGGTGGAAGAGAGACGCAGGAGGAATAGAGGGATTTTTAAAGATGGTTCTAGTTTCCCTTTCCTTTAGAAGATGCCACAAGGGGCTGGAATGGTGGCTCAGTGGCTTTGGTGCTTGCGTGGCATGCGCAGGGATATGAGTTCAAACCCCAGCACCACGTACACAAAGTGTTGGAGCAATGAAAGGCAAATGAGGAACTAAATAAAGTTGATTCTCTCTCACTGTCCCTCTCTCTTAGGAGGAGGAGAGGAAGAAGAAGAAAAAGAAGAGGAAGAGGAGGGGGAAGAGGAAGAGGAAGAGGAAGAGGAAACCACAAGCAGAAGGTGCAGCTTTAACAACAGAAATTTATTGCCTCAATCCTGGAGGCTGGAACTCAAGCCCAGGCTGTGGCAGGGCTGTTCTCCTCTGGGGCTGCTGGGCAGCCTGGCCCAAGCCCGTCCCCTGGCTTCTGGTAGGATGGAGCACCCAGCCTGTGGATGGTGACCAGCTGGTACCTTCACGTCTCTCCTCCGACCTCCGCCTCTGTATCTGCAAATTTCCCCTTTATGTAAGGACAGCAGTGATGCTGGGTGGAGGCCTCCCTAACCACCTCATGTCGACTCGGGGCCTGTCGGAAGACCCTGCACTGTCAGACCACATTCACAGATCTGAGCAGCGAGGCCATGGACACCTTTTGGGGGCAGGGACACAGTTCAACCATTGAAAGATGGGAAGGAGGCTCTCAACCATGCCTCAATGTGACCAGGAAGACATGGACAGAGGCAGGCTAAGACAGTGGGAGATGACCGCCCATTGTCTCGGACCCCAGCCAGGACTGGAGTGTCCCTGCAGGGGAGCAGAGCAAGGCCACCAGGAAAGCAGAAGCAGACAGGGCAGAGGGTGGATGGGTGCTGCAGGGCCCACCCAGCCTGGGAAGAAGAGGGGACACGTCTGGAGATGCCGGAAGGGTTGCATCAAAGTGACTCCAGGAGCCTTCCAAATGTGAGGCTCCAGGATGCCACCCAAACGTCCCCAAGAGGAACCCCGCAAAGGGTTGGGCAAGGTGGAGGGGCGGAGTCCGTAGGAAGTGGGCAAGTGGAATGTGAAAAGGGCACTTCAGTATGGCTTATCCCCAACCTCACCTTCTAACCCCCAGGAGAGATGTCCTGGGCATCTGGTGATGTGGGCAGGAGAGGCAGAAGCCACCTCGCGTGATGGCATGTGCACCCTGGGCCGCTCTGGACTTCCAGAGTGGGTGATGGGCAGCGCCACACCCAGAGAAGCCAGGGGCCACCATGGAACATGCATCAGGGATCATCCCGGAGACAGTGACCCCTGTGCAGAGTTCCCATCTCAGCCGGTGCCCCAAATCTGCCATCCTCTCCTAGTACAGCACAGAGCTGCATCACCCTGGGTCAGAACCCAGCCTGCAAAGTCGGGGAGCTTCAGAAGCCAGGTGGCCCCGCAGAGCAGCAGAGCGCAGGCTTGCTGCACCCACATTGCTGCCTCTGACAGGGGACTCAGACGCAGTCGAGGCCGCTGCGGAGGGATGCGACTCCGCCTCTGCTCCCCGTGCTGGAGGAGGTGGCTCCACGCTGTGGAAGGCCAGGCGTGCTGGGGAGAGCAACCCATGTGGCAAGGAGACACTGGCCTGCTGGGGAGGTGGCTGGCTGCCAGTGACACCTGACATAAGTGGCTCAGCAAAGGGAAAGAAAGCGCTTCCTCCCCCTGCAGAACCGCTGCAGAGTGGGGAGGCTCCACTGACCCACAGCCCAGTGGCGTCCTCAGGGCCCCTGCTCGCTATGGTCATCTAGGTGCGGTCCCCCTCCCTCCAGTGTCACCACAGTCATGCAAGAGTGACTGCACCTGTTTACATCCAGAATACACCCTTGGCAGAGGAAGCTCACACACCCTTCAGGGCTCATGGCTCAGAACTTGTGGGACTCCATCCTGCTTTCCCATCAGCCCTGGGGCTCTCAAGCCGGCCACCACCCGCACCTCAGCCAGAGCCTTTTCTGAATAGTGGAAGGCTTTTTGTCTTCTAGCAAAGCTGGACCAAAGCACTTAAATGTTAAATTAATGTTATCAAATATTAAAATTCATGTGATTTTGATTAAACTTCTTAATTTATCTTATAAGGAAATTCCAGAAGTTATATCTTTTTCTTATTGTATGCATAGAAACAGGGTGGAAGGACCTCAGAGGCTCCGTCCACATTTGTCCTTATAATTGGTCACTTAGGTTCAGATGCTTCCAGGTGACTGACAGCTCCACCGTGTGTGTCCAGGCATGACAGATGTCAGAGACAGGGATACCAAAGAGGACACAAACTGAGCTTCCTCCTGTCCTGGTGTTTCAGATCCGTTCTTTGCCTTTCTCCACCTACCTGGGGTGGTGGGAAGCTGTGTCCAGTGGCTGAATGACCTGGTCCACTTTGGCCAGTGGAGATCACAGCGGGAGACTGATGGTTAGGAGGAAGGAGAGGCTGGGGCTTCCGCTCCCTGGCTGGCCTCAGGCCTGCTGGTCAACCATCTTGTGCAGGCTGTGTCTCACTTGGCTCCAGGAGCAGCTGTGTGTACAACTGAAACACAAGAAGATGATGAGTGAGGGAAAGGTTCCCACCAGGGGAGCCGTGGCCCCCAAGTCACAAGAGCCAGGCCCCATGGGAACATGGGCAGGGACTCCATGGATCCCCTGCTACTCCCACCAGGAGCCTCTGCCGGGGCGCCCCTGTGCCTCACAGCTCCAAGGCCAGATCCTGTTTTGTTCCTGGAGTGAGCTCCCTGCCCACTCTGGGCAGCAGGCATCGGAGTGGGCAGTGCCCCAGTATGACCGGCACAGCGATACACAACGGGGGAGGCAGGAGAGCAGGGAGGCTGACTGAAGAGACCCCATAAATTCCACCAGCGAGGCTGGGAAGCCACCTGCTCCTCACCCCTGCCAGTCTCTTAGGTGAGGAACCGCTGTGGCACTGAGCGTAAATGGGGAGAAGGGAGAGACAGGCGAACCTTTCCACGCAGCCCTCCCACGGAGAAGGCTCCCTGCTGCCCACAGCGCCTCCCCTCTGCGGCACAGACCCAGGCCTGCTGGGAGATGCCCCTTCTTTTCGTGGCCATGAAGGCATCATTACCCAAGCAGGGGCCCTGCCCACATCTCCTCCAGAGCCTCAAGCGCCCCTTTGAATGTGCCTGTTTCCTGTCAGCGTTCTAGCATGTTGACCCTCATGCCGTGACCCTTATGACCAGCTCCCAGTGTTTACGATTCCCGATGAAAAGGAACACCAGCCTCTCCTCCCGACACGTTGCCACGCTAGGTGTGCACCCTGATCAGGCTGCTGCTGCCCGCGCCTCATTCTCAGCTACCCCCGGAGTGGCCCTGGGGATGCAGCACCGCTGGAGACCCATCGTTAGGCTGGGACCGTGGCCAGGAAGGGCAGGGGCCATGCATCTCAGGTCACAGGGGCTGGGGAGGACACACATTGAGCCAACAGTGGTTCAGGACATCTCAGGATCAAGCCTGGGGATGAGGATCAGGTGGCAGGTGGGGGTGACAGAGCACCCGGGAGAGACAGGGTAGCCTCTGTGCCCAGCACCCCAAAAGCACTGTTTCAGAGGACCCCAGGACCCACGTCCCCAAGATGGTGTCTCACAACGCTGGCAGCGGCAGTTCCTCTGCTCCTTGACGAGCTCAGAGGCACGAATCGTTCCCCGTGTTCTCCTAAAAGCATCATGGAGGATATGAGCGTGGTCACTATGGGAGGACCCCAGGCCCTGCTCATCTCACAGGCAGAACCAAAGTTCTAAACGCCGTTTGCTTTTGTTCCACTGTGAGAAGGGTTGTGGGTTGGTGTATCCCTGGCAGAAGGCAGGCGTGGGATCCCCTGGGCCACAGTGGGAGGGTTCCCAACCCTAACAGAGCCAGGCTCCTGTTACAGGCAGCTGGGGACTGAAACCTGCAGTCACCTGAGCACAGTTTCTAGAGACGCCTGGGACTGAGGACGCTCTGGGCACCTAGGAATCAGCGTACTGTTAGCGGGCAACGGCAGCCCCAATGCCTGTCACCTGTACCACGCCCTCTGTCCCCCCACCTCCGCTCAGGCCTGGAGCGCTGCAGAGGCTCCTGGGAAGGCCCCGAGCTCCTTGGGTCTGCACATTCCTCTCCGTGCCGCAGGGTCTCGCACTTGGGGCAGCGTGACTGGAGGGCCGTGCCTCTACCCACTTGGGCTGATGTCTCAGCTGCAGACCAAGACTGCTCCCATTGCAGCTCAGGACGAGGGTTTGCAGAGACCACATTGTTGCAATTACTATCCCCATATGAGGACAGTTTCCTTTAGGAAGCTATGTCCCCTGAGATAACTGTGTGGATTGCACAGAGTCCCAGCCTCAAGCATGAGCCCCGGCTCCAGCTGGGCCTGCAGCACTCCTGTCCACCGGGCCACTGCATAGTAGGTGAAGGGGCCCCCTGGATGGCGGCCCACAGAGGAGATGGGCCATGAGGATCAGGCAGCACCACCCCCAGCCACAAAGCCCTGGCCCTTTTGGGATTAGGCACACTGAGCACAGAGGTATCTGTCCAAGCCAGGGTGATTGGGTCGTTGCACCTGAGATGGAGCGCATCCTGAATGAGACAGGGACGGCTGTGGGAGGACCTGGGGCTGGATGCCTCCATCCCGGAGGCACGCAGGGGCCTCCCCAGCCACCACCACCTTGCGGCACCCAGGCCAAGACCTCCTGGGATCCTGGGGGCTCTCTCTGCCTCTGGGGTCCCCCAGCCTGCACCCACCCATGCACCCCTAGATGTAGAGCAAGGCGTGACTGTAGGACCATGGAGGGCACGGGCTGAGGGAGCGCACAGAAGCGTGGCCAAGCTGGCCCAGTCCCCTCCCCTGTGCCCCAGGCTCCGCAGCACTTACCGCCCACAGACAGCCCGATCAGCCCTTCCTTGAGGAAGAAAGCCTCATTTCCTCCCTTCTGAGGAGCTGAGAGCACCTCCCACAGCCTCCTTTACAGCTAAGCGCATCATCAAAATTCCACTTCCTGCATCTGCGTGACATAAACACGGCTTTGCAGAAATGGGCTGCAGACCCCAGGAAGCTCAGGACACCAGCAGGCGTTCCCTGGAGGAGGCAGCGGGAGGTGCAGCCAACACAGCACCCGTGAGGATTCTCTGGCTGGTCTGGACCATGCCACGGCCCAGGAACAGGTGCAGGAAGGGCAGGTGAGAAAACGGACAGCGGCGATGGGGCAAGGGAGGCAGAGAGGTGGCCCATCAGTGTGCAATTGTTCAATAAGCACCCGAGCTTCGCGAAGCCCCGTCCACACCATTTCCTTACAAAGCCACACTTGGTTTTTGTGCTTCATGTGTAGGACAGTTTAGTTTACAGAATTTAAAACATAGCACGCAAAACGTCATGAGATGCGTTTGGTGAACATCTTTTAAATGTTCAACGAAGCCAATCAAATATTCAGCCACTATATGGACCCGGATCAACAGGATGTGGATCCAAGACACGGGAGACACCTCCCCACAGTGGATCAAGATATGGAAGACACTTCCCCACGGTGGATCAAGACACAGGAGACACTTCCCCACGGTGGATCAAGACACAGAAGACTCTTCCACACAGTGGATCAAGATATGGGAGGCACTTCCCCACAGTGGATCAAGACATGGAAGACACTTCCCCACAGTGGATCAAGACACAGGAGACACTTCCCCACGGTGGATCAAGACACAGAAGACTCTTCCACACAGTGGATCAAGATATGGGAGGCACTTCCCCACAGTGGATCAAGACACGGGAGACACTTCCCCACAGTGGATCAAGACAAGGAAGACACTTCCCCACGGTGGATCAAGACACAGAAGACACTTCCCCACAGTGGATCAAGATATGGAAGACACTTCCCCATGGTGGATCAAGACTGTGGAGACACTGCCCCACAGTGGATCAAGACAAGGAAGACACTTCCCCACAGTGGATCGAGACACGGGAGACAGTTCCCCACAGTGGATTGAGACATGGGAGACACGTCCCCACGGGGCATTTCCAAGCTACTGAGGCACAGAACGAGCATATGAGCCAGCCCTGCTCGCTTCCTGCTTCTCAGCCCTGACCTTGCTCATGGGACCTGTTAAGGTAAGGATGGCTCTGTCTGGAAAGGGGATCCTACTGGAGCAGTCACAGTCACGAGCACAGCACTCAGATAGACTCATGTGGCACCGAGGGAAGGTGGCAAAGCAAACAGGAGAAATGTCCAATTGCAGGGCCAGGTGCAGAGGTGGCCAGCCACCCTGCTCCATCTGTCCTGCCCCATCCATCTTGAGCCTGCCCACATCTTAATGAAATAGGCCAAGCTCCCTGTGGCATCTCTGCCTTCCTCCCCTGGCCCGGCCACCCCAGCACCCTGTTCGGTGTTGGTGAGTCAGAGATGCACACAGCCCTCAGGAGGAGCAGTGGGAATGGGCAGCGGGTGCTCAACCAGGCACTGCCTGCTGGAGGTGCCTGCCACACATTAGGGAGCTCCCCAACAGCCTCCGAGGCCTGCGCACAGTTCACTAAGACAAACCCCAGACTTCTACAGGAAAGCCCCCTATGCAGGTGGGTGACAGTGATATGACAGGGGAAGTTTTGTAAACAGTGAATAACACACGTGGCTCAGCATCCTGAGAAAGTGGCCAAGAGGACGTGTGTGTGTGTGAGAGAGAGAGAGACAGAGAGACAGAGAGACGGGAGGGGAGATTGATAGATGATGACCAATAGGTGATTACTATTGATGGAGGGGGTTAGATTCACGTAGAGGTGGGGGACAGGTCAATGATAAGAGGTAGGAAGGTTATGGGAGAGAGGCAGTCCGGTCCTGGGGAGTGGGCCATCCGAGGGCGGCTGACAGGCCGTGGAGTGGACTGCAGTCTGGAAGCCGGAGTAGAGTCCTGTGGTGCAGCCGTGAGGCCGACCCCTCCCCTGGGAGACCTCCATGTGCCCTCTCAAGGCCTTCAATGGACTGGACCACCTCATCCAGAGCGAGCTTCCCTTAAGTCCACGATTGTAAATGATAGACAGCTGCCCATCTATTGGAGCGTTGACCCAGACCATGCCGCTCTCCTCGCCAAGCCACGCATTGAGACAGCCTCACGGCCACGTTGGCAGCTTAGATCCCCTGTGCTACACCCAACACGAGAACTATCACACGGTGCGGTCTGCCCTGGTCACCAGTCTGGCTCAAGGGACAGCCACACAGACCAGCACACGATGTACAGTTAACGCAGTCCTGAGTGGAACCCTCCCAGGTCAGGGGTAGACGGAATACCGGTTCACAAGGAAAGGGCGGAGGGTGGTGGCCTCTGCCAAGGATCTTCACGTCCTGGTCCCCAGATTCTGAAATAAGCTATTCAGGGCTGAGACTTGGAAGAGAAAAAGAGGGATAGAAGGGACAGGATGGTTTCTTGACACACAAGGACACTTCAAGGTCAGGCCAAGGCGAAGGAGCTTGGGAAAGAAGGCAAAGCAAGGCCCCGGGTAGAGGTGGCCACCGCAGAGTGCAAGGCGGGAGCCGTGGTGCAATGCTGCCCCTGTGTGTCCTTGGAGAATATTGCAGCCGGTGGTCTGCAATCCGCAAGTCCTGCGCCCCTCACTCAGTCCATGCAGACCTGCTCTGCGAACAGCTCTGTGGGTAAGACAAGGGCATGTAAGGACCAAGTAGCAATCAAGAGCAAGAGAGGCCATCCAAGTTTGCATGGTCAACCTTCTACCACAACAGCTCCCTATCGAGCGCGTGCGGGCACCGTGCAAGGATCTCAGAAACCACACTGCTTCAGCAAGCCAACCTGTGAGAGGGCCATGCTAACCCTCTTCACAGGTGACGAGACAGGGCTCAGAGGTGCTCTGTGACATGCCCCAGACCACACGCCCAAATAATCATGAACCCAAGTCAGCATGCCACCAACACCTCTGATGGAGACCAGTGCCTGCGGATAGAAATATAACACAGGCCACATATTTGATGGAAATTCCTCCATCACCATCATTTGGGAAAGTAAATACAATTAGGGTAATGATCTTAACTGTTAAGAGCAAACGCGGACGCCCCAGCATCCAGGTCTAACTCCTAAACCCCCTCCCTGCAGCAGCAATGGGAACAAGAGCATCATGGAGATGGAAGCATCCTATGGCTGCCCCAGGACAGGCACGGGAGGGACAGGAACTGTAGGGGTTGTGCAGAGCAGCGGCGCACCTGCCCAGCCCGCCACCCCTGGACCTGCCAGTAAGCACTTCTCAACAGACCTGAAATATCACTTCCCATCTCCTGAGGCCTCCTGGTCTCTCGGCAGCCTGTCCCAGTGCCCTAGCCACACCGGGCCTGATTTGTGTTTCCATTGCACACTTCCTACCATGGAGGAGTGGCAGGTTCTATCACTGCCTGGTTCTTTCATTACCCCTTCTGCTTCCTTGTGACCAGAATGTGCTCCCCAGTCTGTGGATGCTTGGCTGCCCGCATCACTCGTACAGGCAGCAGAAAGCAGCCAGAAAGGACACTGTGCTACCTCACATCACAAGGCCATCTCCTGTCCCTCTGGAAGTTTCCATCCTCACCAGAAGAGGAGTTTCCTGTAGACAGCTCTTTCTCCTTCAGTTGAGTTGTGGGATGGAAAGTGTGGAGCAGACCCAGCATGAGAAGCTACCTGGGGCCTGGACTCAAGTCAGCTCGCTTGCAGCCAACCATGAAGCAGTGAAGAATAAGTCCATAGGTTCTAAGCCCTTAATATCTGCAAGGTGTTTGTTATAAAGGGATACTGCAGGGTAAGCCTGCCTAGTACAGGGAGGCTGCAGGTGAGCGTGCACGTCAGGATAGTCCTGGGGAAGAATCCATCTAAACACAATCACTGCTCACAGCAGCTGTTTTGGTTCTTTTAGAAAAGAAGTCAATACCCAATAGGAGCTCAATGCCAGACTGCACAAAACTCACTGGGTAAACAAATAGGTCCCATGTAACAAAATCAAGGAGAACAGTAGGCCAGACTCAGCATTCCTATAAGATCTTCACTACCATAATCACCATCACCACCACTCCCATTACCATCACCACCATCACCATCACCATCACCACCATCACCATCACCACCATCACTACCATCACCACCACCACCATCACCATCATCACCACCACCACCACCACCACCACCACCATCACCACCACCACCACCACCATCACCACCACCACCACCACCACCACCACCACCACCACCACCACCACCACCATCACCATCACCACCATCACCATCACCACAATGGCCATCATCATCATCATCACCACCATCACCACCACCACCATCACCATCACCATTACTACCATCACCACCACCACCATCATCACCATCACCCTCACCATCACCATCATCACCATCACCATCACCTCCATTATCACTGTCACCAAAACCGTCATGACCACCCTCTTCACCATCACCACCACCATTATCACCAACACCACCATCACCATCACCACCATCATTGCCATCACCATCACCATCACCACATCACCATCACCATCACCACCATCACTTGTGATGGCCTTCACTCAACATGTCCTACCACGGTTGCTCCTGGTCTTAACTGTCAGCTGCAGCTGCTGATGGCTATGTATTCTAACTGGCGGGTTGTTGCTGTCAGTTGTCCAGTGCCCCCTGGCAATATGAAATTTGTCCTCAAAGGCTGATAAAGTGTACAATGCCTCTCCCACTCTTTCCCATTTCCAAAGCCACTTTTAGCTTTGGTAATTAAAAGATTCACAGTGGGACTTAGAAAGGTGAATGGCCACAGGGGTCAGGCAAGCAATGCAAGGGGACAAAGGGCCAGATGTTGTCTCTCCATAGATTCCTGGGCTGGCCCGTGAGAAGAGAGGAACAGGCTCTCCTTGCACAGTCTGCCATCGCTCATCCTTCTTACGACACTGGGCTCTCTAGGACTTTGTCCTTTTCTTGGTTTTGATGAGGACATGGATGTCAAGAAACCTTTCTCTATCCCAGGCAGGGGTGCACAGGAAACTTAGTGACAGCTGCTGAGCCCCATGGTTCAGGAGGTGATCAGCATAGCGGGGGCCAGGTCATGCTCGTGGAGCAGCGTGTAAGGTGCCAGATAGCCCCAACTTCTAAAGAAGCAGAAGTGGATTTTCAGTTGAAAATTCCCCAATTTTCAAATATTGGCTTGAAAATTTCCTCAATGCCCTGCTGCATTACAGATCCAGCGCACACCACTGGTTGGGAACATCTCCTGGGGAGCTCCACAGGGTGGCTCACATCCCAGATGCCACTTCCTGCCTGGGTGACTTGGCCTGCAAGCAAGACCACTCCAGCTGCAGAGTCACTGGGCTGAGAGGCACAGGGACCATCTGGTGCAGACGGGTGAGGGTTAATGAGATGGTGGGCAGGGTTAATGAGAGGGTGGGCACCAAGCTGCTCCTCTCCCAGTGCCCTCCCAGATGTATTCAAATCACATGGAGTGCCAGGTACGACTCGAGGTGACTCTGCAGGAAGCAGGAAAAGAAAATCTTGTCCCTCCCTCGCACATGCAGCACCTGCCCCCATTGTCCTGCGCCATGGGGTCAGTGAAGGAATTTTAAGTCATCCATCCCATGTGACAACACATCTGCTGAGATGGACTGCAATACGCCGGAGCCGAGACGTCAGTGAGGAGGCACACAGTCAGTCTGTAGCCTCGCTGTGGAGCTGTGCTGATGCGAGCCGTGCGAGCGGTGCTGATGACCATGGCCGTACACTGCAGGCTGTGTCATGTGTAGGCCAGGACCCGACCACGGACAGAATGACACGCTCCCTGGGCAGGCAAGGGCCAGCGCGATGGCTCCTTCTGTTCCCCAGGGCCTCCTGGGCGTGTGGTGCTGAAAGGATCGGGAAGCGACCACCGTAATGACCAGCACGCAGCCGGAGTCTTCCCTGACACCCACCTGGACTGTGCTCTGAAGCGGGGGCCTGCACAGACTCGGGGTGTGGCCAGCGAGGCTCAGCGCAGGAGCCTGGAGAGCCATGCACTGCCACCTCTGCTGAGGTCACTAGCCCACAGCAGTTGTCCCTATATTTTGATTAGGTTCTGGTAAAAGACACAGACTCGGGGAACGTAGCTGGAGATAGTTGAGGAAGGATCTGCAGATTCACAAATTCACAAGAGCCAGGGCTTCAGAACGCCAGGAGGCAAGATGGAGCAGAAGGTCCCCGCGACTCCATCAGGCGCAGCGGGTCACCTCCCTGCCACCAAGGCTTCTCCCACCCTGTGCTTATGCAAGATTCATGTGAGACCGTGGACTGCCTCGCTGACCTCCCGGGGGCCTGGATGGCCAGAGCAGCATGTGGTCAGCAAGAAAGCCACAGGGGCCTGCAGTGGTGGAGTCACCAAAACAGACGAGGGGGGAGGCCGCGGCAGCGGGAACTGCAAGTGGAACCCACAATGGAGAGCAGGCTTCGGGGCCACACCTGTCCCCGCCCAGTGCAACACCCTTCCAGAAACCCGCAAGAGCTCGTTCACCTGTTCACAGTTCAGAAAAGGGACGGGTGACATTGTCATCTGCTCTTTGGTTAAAGTGTTATAATCTATTTCTATTAGTCAATTAAAAATAAATGAATAGGGCTCTGTCCCCTCCCCCACTCTGGGGGAAGTCTGCTCTTTTCCTTGTGCTTTACTTTCTATAATAAAATTCGTCTACTAAGCTTGAAAAAAATAAAAATAAAAAAATAAATGAATACTTTTTTTTAAAGGTGCAGTAATCAACCTCATGACATCACAGAGGAAACTGACTCTTTTTTTTATAGAGAGGGAGTGAGAGAGAGAACGAAAGACAAAATCAGTTTTATTTAGTTTTTCATGGACTTTCATTGCTTGGACACTTCATGGTGTGTGTGGTGCTGGGGTTTGAACCTGTGTCCTCGTGCATGCAAGGCAAGCGTTGTAACCGCTGAGCCACCGCTCCAGCCCCTTAGGAACCATAAACCTCAAACTAATTTGCACGGAATAAAATTTTGTAAATTGTCTTTTGACCCAGGTCATAAAACATTACGTCAAATTTCAGACTCAACGTGATGAACAAACTTTGACTCAGAGAGTAGGTATAGGGAACAAGATTAAATGAAATTTTCTTCTAAAAACTGGTAGAATCTGGGCATGGTGGCACACGCCTGTAATTCTAGTTGCTCAGGAGGTTGAGGCAGGAGGATCACAAGTTCTAGACCAGCCTCAGCAACTTGGTGAGGCCCTAAGCAACTTAATGAGACTCTTGTCTCAAAATTTAAAAAGTAAAAATTAAAAAGGCTCAGTGGTTAAATGCTCCCAGGTTCAACTCCTGGTACAAAAGAAAAGAATCCAAACAAACAAAAACTGGTAGAAGCCCACTGTGTAAAAAGCAGTCTGTACAAACAGTGGACACTGGACAGGAAGTTGCTCCTCTCCAAAGCCTCGGTCACCCCTTCTTTCGGGGAACTTAAGGCCTAGATTCTTTTTTTCTTCTTTTTTTAAGAGAGAGAGACAGTGAGGGAGAGAAAGAGAATCAATTTTATTCAGCTTTTCACATCACCTTGGTTGTTTGGACACTTCGTTGTGTACGTGGTGCTGGGTTTTGAACCCACGTCCTCACGCATGCCAGGCAAGCGCCGTAACCTCTGAGCCACCGCTCCAGCCCCTTTTTGATATTTCTGATGGACAGTGGGTGGTTTCCAATTAGTCACTACCCACAAGGAGGCCGCGGTGAATGCCTTGTACACTCACGTCAGTGATCCTGTCCAAAGCCATTCGCAAATGAAATTCCTGGGAGTGGGGTTTCTGGGACAAACTTAGGTGATACAGACGGACCTTTGCAAGTGCGGAACCCATCGAGAACCTCGACCACCCACCAGCTTTCCACTCCCTTTCACGCTGTATCTCACTGACCTCTGCCCTTTGCCAAACTGATGGGCAAGGAGAACAAATTCCGCCTGAGGTTCCTGCCGCTGTGAACGAGGCTGAAGAGTTTGGAAGGACTTTCCTGAGCAGGGCTCAGGAATCCTCCCTGTCGCATGAGCTTCCCGGTCACAGAGCTGGGTGGAGAGGCATGGAGACTGAGTCTGGAGAAGCACGCGCTTCCCCAGGACAGGAGGAGGATGGACAGGGGCTATGTGCCCCTGAGAGAATTCCCCCAGCATCCCTGAAGATGTCAGGACGGCTTCCCAGAGAAGCGGGACCAAGTTCTGGAGGAAGAAAGACCAAGTGGAGAAATGCATAGGGAACAGCCCAGGCCACTCCTGGGCACGAAAACTCAGCCTCGGGTGCTTGTAGGGCTGCAGAGGGAGGAGCTGAGCAGGGAGTAGGCTGGCATCGATGGTCCTCACCCACAGAAGCCCTCCAACCCAGGAACAGTGGGCAGGGTGTGGAGGCGGGTGTAGCACTCACCAGTTGGATAGATTCTGCTGTCAGCCTCTGAGGGACCCAGACCGGGGAAGCTGTTGATGCCCCTCAGGGCACAGGACAGCCCCTCTGCCAAAGAATCACCTGGAGCAATGTCAACCGTGCTAGGTTAGGGAGCGCTGACTTAGTGCAAAAGGGATGTGGGGCCTTGCAAGGGACAGAGACTTTGCCAGTTTGTCCTGCCAGAGCAGGCACCCTGGCAGGGAGAGGGCAGGTGGGTTAGAAGGACTAGAAGGACACACCAGCACAGACACACACACACTCGCACATGCACACACATCTGCACACACACCAGCACACATCTACAAACCAGCAGACACTCCCACAAACACACACACACCTGCACACACGTGTATACCAGCACACAGCACATCTGCACACACTTTGTACACACGCAGTTCTGTTTCTAATATTATAATAGGTAATATTTGTTCTTAGTTGGGATGGAACAGGTAAGAGATGTGACGTCACTGACTAAGCTCCGTGGAATGGAATGGAATGGAAGGAAGGCAGACAGCCAGGCAGGCAGGAAGGAAGTAGGGAAGGAAGGAAGGAAGGAA
>PVKS010038507.1:0-17875 GCA_004027875.1 Aplodontia rufa
CATGGGGAAGCAGTATGTTAGATGGCTAAGCTAATAATAACCTCAAATTGTATGATTCTTAACGCAATAGGGGGATGGCTCCCTAGGATACCTGGAGGCGTAGGGTGGGGGACAGGATGGGGGGAGGGCTTAGGAAGGATATCTAACAGACTGGAGGGTGGGAATATGGGGGAATCATCTCAGAAGGAGATCTCTGACCTCCACGAGATATCCATTTAACTCAGGGTGTCTTCTGGGGGAAACAGCAACATGGGGAACCCAAGCTGGGCATCCATGACATGGCATTAGCCCTGGATAACTAAGTATATATTCATTTGTTCTTGATTGTTTGACAATGTTTTCCCTGAAATTGTAACTCCATATTCATCTAATAAAAAAAAGAATTCAATATAGATATTTTAAAAATAGATTAAAAATAGAGGTTTACACATTTATTATCTAAAGTTGTTCAAATAACTCTAACAGAACTGAAAATGAAACTTATAAATATTTCTTGCAATGTTAAAAAAAAGAGAGAGAGAGAGTAACTCAACCCCACGGGAAACCAGAAGAGTGTAACATTATGGAAGTTGAGGCATTGGGATTCAGGAAAAGGGTGCAGGGGAGCAGGCTAAAAATGTCCCCTGGACGTGGCAATGAGGAGGTCTTTGGCAAACTTGGTGAGAACCGATTTGGGAGGGCGGTGGGGAAGACTGGAGGCTGGAAAAGCTTCACAGGAGAGGCGTAAGGGGTCTTTGGGGTGGGAAAGACTGAGAAGAAGAACTCAGGAGGCGAGGCAGGGAGGACAGGGGAGCTGAGCCGCGGGGCAGGGCCAGGCATGCAGTGGGGGCTGTGTTTGCAGCCGCCTGCTGCTGAGGCTTCCGCCTGGCCCGCCTGCCCCTGGCTTCCCCTCCGCAGAGGCCTGGATTCCAGCCATCTGGTCTTGGCCCTCAGCCTGTTCCTGGAGTTTGCCTTCCAGTATTAATTGCTGCGTGTTCCAGGGAAGCAAAGTGTTCTCTGCATCTCTCTCAGCAATGCAAGGTGGTGCATCCCAGCTGGGGGGATCATGGGGAAAGCAAACCCAGTCAGGGTTCAAATTCTGGCACAAATTTACCGCCCTTGTGGACTTATAGGAGTCCTCTAACCTCTCCAAGACTCCGCTTCCTTAAAAGCAAAATAGCAATCATAGCGCTCCTCTCTCTGAAGGGCTGCGTGGCCTACAGGAGACATAGGTGCGGCACCTAGCACAGTGCTGGGCTGAGAACAAGGACTGAGGCTACCAAGCCCACTGCCACTCAAGGTCAAATGCTGTGCGTTGTTTGGCTCCCCCATCCCCATCTCTGTTCAAACAAGGTAGCCTGGCTGTCAGGCTGGGCTCAAGTGGCTGGACTCGAGGTGAGCAGGTAACATACTTGTTCTAGAACGCTCTGCTCCCCACATGTATTGAGAATCCCTTTTATAGGGCCACCAGAGCCTACGACAGAAAAGTAAATACTCCAGAGATGTCATACAGTATTTATATCCGAGTGCAAATGACGGACACAGGATTCTTTCCTGGAGCTGGTCTTCGTGGTGGGGAATAGAATCAAGGCCTGGAAGGAGACGGCAAGGTATGGAAGGGGAAGGAGGCCACCGAAATCCAGTTCTGCTTGGTTCCCCAGCAAGCCACCTCCTGTTTGCATGAGACATTCTGTGGGTTCAGAGCAGCTTTACCCTTTCAGGATGTCAAAATGCAAATTTCCCAACAAATCCTCTGGACAGCCACCATGATCACTTTAAGAGCCAAAACAGCCCCTCCCAGCTGCCTCCTCAGGGTGGCCATCCTGGAAAGGGCACCAGCCCTGCCGGTGCTGGACTGGACGTGCGGCTTGTCATGCCGCTTAAATCCGTCAGACCCAGGGGAGGGGCAGGTGGGACTCCAATGTCAGCAGAGATTTGGGAAGGAGAGGAGGCCAGGGAAGAAAGGGCCCTTCGAGCAAGACAGTGGGCAGCCGCAGCCCCCAGGGGAGTCGGGTGCAGGGGACTAGAGGATGGAGGTGTGCCATGGGAAGGAAGGGGGAGGCGTAAAGCATTCTATGGGGTGAGGCCGAACTTCATGCTTACGTTTCCAGAGGAATCTCGGTCTGACCCCTCGTGGGGGCCAGAGAGGTGCTGGACAGCAGCAACCACAGGATGACCGTGGTATTCCGCAGGAAGGCCCAGGCTCCTGGCCACTGATAGCAGGAGACCCCACTGCGGGGGGAGCCGGGATTGGGGTAGATCCTGCATGGTCCAGACATGGTGATCCTGCTGGGCTCAGAGTGCAGGGAGAGAAAAGAGCTGTCTCAGCCCATCAGCTCTGTTGCTTGCCACCCAGATCCCTGGAAAGTTCAGAGTCTTCTGCCTGCAGGGCCCAGCAAGCCTGGGGGTCTCCAGCCTCTCAGCTGGGTCTTAGGGTGGTGGTGGTGGGGGGGTGAGGGCTGCCTCGCAGCTGCAGAGGAGCTGATGCCGCACCTGGCCAGCAGGACTCCCCAGAGAGGTTGTGACAAAATGAGCCCCTCTAATCCTCTGGCCTCTCCTCTAATCCCTGCCTGACAGCAGCAGAGAGAGGGGTGGGCAGGATGTGGGCAGTGACCTCAGCCGGATTACCCTGATCTCAGCTCATTCCATTAGGGACGGCAGACATCCTTCTGCTTTAAACGGGCAGACCTGTGCGAACAGAACAGCCTCTGGACCCAAGGGGACAAAGACGCTGTGAACCTGGCTATGGGACGAAGGCAGGACAGCTGGGTTTGGACAGTGCTCTGATTGGCTGGGACTGTAGCAGACCCTCTCTTTGACTTCAGAGAAATCCCTGGAGGGAAGAAGCATCAGCCCTGCTTGGCCGGGGCCCCGGAGGCTCTGGGAGCCTGAGGTGGGGCTCTGGCTCAGGTTTCCAGGTCTGCTGCCTTTGGTCTGGGTCACAGATAAGGCAGTCTATGGGCCGCCATGCCCCTCATCTCATCTGCTCATGACTTGGGCAAGGGACAGGTAAACTAAGAAGTGGATGGTGTTTTAGGGATTCCCACTTGCAAGGACTCCTCTCTTTCGAAGGAGTCCCTATCATCAAGTATTTTTATAAAATTTGCAAAAGTAAGATAGTTTAGTCACCATTGGTTAAGACCCCTGACTCTGTGCATGCCGGCTTCTTTGATCATCCTTAAGTTGTGTGATGTTTGTTTGAAAGGCTTTGGGCCTTTGGATGATCCAGCTCTGTGAGGGTTGAGTTGAGGAAAACATCGAATTTGGGCTTAGTGGGATATGTTTTGGTCACCCACAGCCTCCTCCTTGGATAGATTCATCTGGGCTAGGAAGTGCTTCTCCCAGGGCACCCACAGGTTAGGTTGTATTGAGGCGTGAACGTGTCCTGCAGCGCCTACTGCTGGCGATAGGTGGTAGGGCAGGGAAAAAATAAGGCTCCAGGTCCACTGAGCAGAAGCAGAAATTCTTCCAAAAGTCAGACAAGTAACAACCGCTGGCAGAGGATCTGTTTCTCATAATGTCCTGGCCAACACTGGAGTTCTTTCGTGGTAGGAAAAAAAAAGCTGATATGGGATAAATATAATTGCAAACACACCATGCACTGATTTCCAATGGGAATTATGCAAAGTAGAATTTTTTTTGTTTGTTTGTTTTAAGAGAGAGGGACAGTGAGAGAGAGAGAAACGATTTTTATTTAGTTTTTCATGTGGCCTTCTGTTGCTCTGAGACTTCTTTGGGTACGTGGTGCTGGGGTTTGAACTCGCATACTTGCACGGGCCGGGCAACTGCAGTAACCGCTGAGCCACCGCTCCAGCCCGGCAAAGTAGAATTGATCAACGTTTTCATGTTTGTGAGCACCAACTGGTGGTGGTTCCAGTGGGAAGTGATCCCATGTATTGGATTGCTTCTCTGCGTGACTGATGTGTCTTTCTTGAGGAAATCTGGTGGCTCCAGCAAAATGGTACGCAAAATTGCCACCAACGCAGTCAAATGCTTGGAGAAGCAAGTGTTCTAGTGACAAAACTCCTACACACATTCATCAATAAGTCAATGTTGTAGTATCAGAATAATCTGGTTACACAGCTATGTGGCTCAATACAATGTGGCAGTGATTTTAAAATGCATTTGAATTGTTCCCATGAACGCCTTCATTTCAGATTAATGTTGTATAACATTAACACGTCTCAGGACTGCAAATCATACACATTTAGTAATAAAAATGCTACAGAGCCGTATTGGGCGGTTTGTGTATAAAAAGAACGTGCAAGGTTTCTATACTTTGTGATTTTTGTGGACTCTGTCAGCTTTTTAAAACGTGTGATTTGGAATGATTTTTTAAATTCTAAATAAATCTTCACCTTTTCCAACTTATTTATTAGGGCAAAATACACATTACGTACAATTTATAATTATTAACCATTTTAAGTGGATAGTATAGTATTATTAAATGCTGGGCAGCCATTACCACCATCCATCTCACATTCATCCTGTAAAGCTGAAATTAATGTGTCTGCACATGTGTATATATATTACCTATGCATATATGTATGTGTATACACACACACATATTTGGTACTGGAGATTGAACCGAGGGGCACTTTACCACTGAACTATATCCTCAGCTCTTTTTATGTTTTTATTTTGAAACAGGGTCTCACCCAGTTGCTTACGGCCTCTGTAAACTGCTGAGGCTGGACTCAAACTTGCATCCTCCTGCCTCAGCCTCCCAAATCACAGGGATTACAGGTGTGCACCACCACGCACACCCAGTTATATTTCTTCTTATTTTTTTTAAGAGTCAGGGTCTCTTTGTGTTGCCCATGTTATTCACAAGCTATTCTCACTACTGATCTGCAAATGTGAATTTTGACCTGCTCCATATGGAACTGAAACTCTATACCCATTGAACAAGAACTCCTCATTCCCTGCTAACCCCTGGAAATCACAATTCCACTTTCTGTCTGTATGATTTTGACTACTCATCTTAGAAGTGAAATCATACAGTATTTGTCCTTTTGTGATTAGCTTAGCATAATATCCTCAAGGTTCATGTATGTGTCAGAATTCTCTTCCTTTTGAAGTCTGAATAATATTCCTCTGTGTGTATATACCACTTATCAATTCATCCCTCAGTGGCACCTGCTCCCCCACCAAGACTTCCCATGGCCTAACCTGGGGGTCTAGGCTTACCCCTCCCAGTCTAGGCTCCACCACTCACCTCTGCAGGTGCATCTGGATGGGCCACCCCCTTGGAGTCCCTGCCTTCTGGCTTCCATTGAGCTCAGTCTATAGGGAGCCCCAGGGGCAGCCTAGAAAGAGGAATGAGAATGTGGCCACCCCGATTCCCATCTGTGTCCCTCAACCCAGTGCCACTGCTCCCCTCAGGAAGCTACATCTGCACCATTTCCACCTTTGGACTTCTTTTCCTGGACATGGATGGTGGCAATGGCTCAGCTGCCCTTTGGCCCTGGGCCACGACGGACTGCATTTCCCCTACTTCTGCATCGTCCCAAAGAGCTGCTTCATAAGTCAATTTTGCTCAAATTTTCTCGTTAGGAGAGTCCTGCCTCCTTCCTGCTGGCCTCTGTCTGAAAGCTGGTCTCCCTGCCCTGGTCCTTCATCAACCTGTGTTTTAGTGCAGCAACTGAGGGAGACTTTGAAAAATGCAAGGATGGGGCTGGAGCGGTGGCTCAGCAGTTAGAGCGCTTGCCTGGCACGCGCAAGGACCTGGGTTCAAACCCCAGCACCACATACACAGCTAAGTGTCGGAGAGACAAAGGCCAGATGAGAAAACAAATAAAACAGATATTTTCTCTCTCAAAAAAGGAGAGGAAAAAAAAAAGAAATAAAGAAGGAAAAAGAAAATGCAATAATTGCTTCCATTGTTCCTTTTCTCTGAAGTCCCCCTTGGTGCCCATCTGACTTAGAGAAAAAGCCAGAGATTTTTACCATGGCCCACAAGTTCCTACACCGACAGACCTGGCATCCTCCCGGTCTGGTCTCCTGCTACCTGCCTTACTCACAGGCTACCACCTTCAATGGCTCCTTGCTACTCCTTGCATATCAAGCAAGCTCCACCTCAGGACCTTGACCTTGGAGCCTGCAGAGCCCTGCTTCCTCCCGAATGGATGGTTTCCTCCTTTCTATCATGGGCCTGTTAGTTGAGCATCTGTCTTAGTCCATTTTCTGTTCCTGTAACAGAACACCTGAGACTAGGTGACTTATAAAGTGAACAGGTTTTTTTGGCTCATAGGCCTGGAGGTTGGGGAATACAAAATTACGGTGCTGGCATCTGCTTGCCTATCGGTGAGGACCTCATGCTGCTTCAACTTATTCAGTAAAGAAGAGGAAATGGGGGGGATGAAAAAATGAGGGGTGGCTTTTCCTTATAACAACCCACTCTTAGGTAACTAACCCAGTCCTGGAAGGGTGAGAACACACACCCGAGACGTGGCATAATCCATCCATGAGCCATGGCACCTGGGACCCACGCACCTCCCATAGCCCCACCTCCCAGCCTGGCCTCAACATGAATTTTATTTTATTTTATTTTTTTTAAGAGAGAGGGAGGGAGAGAGAGAGAGAGAGGAAAGGAGAATACACATTTTATTTAGTTTTTCATGTGGCTTTCAGGGCTCTGAGACATCGTTGTGTGCGTGGTGCTGGGGTTTGAACTCGCATGCTCACACATGCCAGGCAAGCACTGTAACCACTGAGCCACCGCTCCAGCCCCCTCAACATGAGTTTTGATGGGGACAAACCATAGCTGAGCCATTGCACGAGGAGATGGTATACTTGGATAGCGTACGTTGTGAGAAGTTTAATAGAAAGATTATTTACAAAGGATTGGACAGGCAACAGGGAAACCACAGGGACCCTGTAGTATCCAAGGACAGAAACCAACCCATTGTCCTGAAAGGACAGGGAAGGGAAAGCCACTGGATCCTGCGGAGAGTGAGCCATGTGGAAAGGACTGCAGCCTCTGATCCAGGGATGGCGACCTCCAAAGAGGGACTAGAGGAGAAAAAACCCTACTGTAGCTTGGATCTGAAATGTTCCCCAAAGATCCATGTGTTGAAGGCTTGGTCCTCAGCCTATGGTGCTGTTGGGAGGTGATGGAAACTTTCGGAGGTGGGTGATAGTGGAACTGAGGTTACTGAGAGGTGTTGGGATCCCAGCTCCTTCTTCCTCTCTTTGGTTCCCAGAAGCCATGAGGTGAGCAACTTTGTTCTACCATGCACCGTGTTCTACCCACCGTGATCTTCTGCCTCCTACAGGGCCAAGTGACCCAAACTGACCTTTTCTCCTTTTAAGTTTGTTCTCTCAGGTATTTTGTTACAGCAATGGAGAACTGACTAACACAGACAACCGCACTCCTCCCCACCTAACTCATTCATTCTCTTTCCCTCTGCTCTACTCTGTAGCCCCATCCCTACCCAGTTAATGCAGGGAGAGCCTTTCACTGTGCCAGAATACCTCCCATGGCCTGGAGTGCATATGGAGGAACAAATGGAAGATTCCACCATAAGGTATTTACCCAAAGAGTCAGCATTTATGCAGTGAGGGTCCTTGAATTATACAGTGGGTATGATGTAAACTTAGTGACTTAGTGGATATACTAAAAGCCACTGAATTGTATACTTTAGCATGGTGAATTTTCTAGTATGCGAATTACATTTTTTTCGGGGGGATCAATTTTATTTAGTTTTTCATGTGGTTTTCATTGCTCTGACATTTTGTTGTGCACGTGGTTCTGGGGTTCTAACCTATGTCCTTGTGAATGTCAGGCAAGTGCCATAACCACTGAGCCACGGCTCCAGCCCCTCCAATTACATTCTTTTTTTTTTTAACTAAGAAATTGAGTTATTGTGCAATCATAAATGCATATAAAGTAACAATATGATATGCATATATTCTTTTTTAACGAAATAATATAATATATATACAGATTCTGAAAATTAGATTTCCCCCAAGAGCCCCCCCCCAATTACCCACCGTTATCCCTCCCCACCCCTTCCAAAAACATCTATAAAAATGTATTAGGTTATATGACATTACACCTTATCCGAATTTAAAACATGATAATAGGCCTCCTTTCTCAATGGCCAGGGTCTAGCTCCAGCCTCCACAGATGAGTGAAGACATTCGACCCTTGTTTCTCTGGGCTATGCTGATTTTAAGTCACATTTTAAATGAGTGAAAACTTCCTTGGCTACAAAATCTAAAACATTTACCCACCTCTGATGCTTCATATTCCTTTTCCCAGAATCTTTTTTTCTCCTTAGTTGTTACTTCAAACATGCCTTTATTTTCCTACAGGTCTTTGGTTCATTCCCAGTTTCTTTCACTAGAGTCTTACCTCCTCAAGGGGACAGGGACTGTGGTGGGTTTTGTCCGGGGCTGCATCCCAGACCCTCCTAGAACCGAGTCCTCCCAAGTAGCTAAGCATGTGTGGAAAATGTCGTTCTTCTGACTGGAGGTGGGGTTTCAGGCCAAGTCCTGCGTGCCCTGCAGCCCCATGTAACTCAACAGGTTCTCCGGGGTGGCTCGGTGCCCAGTGTGGAAACCACCAGCTATTCATGCAAAGGCATCCGTTTCCCCTTCATGTGGCAGGTATGTCGTGGGTGGCTCGTTTCATCTTCGAGTCTCACAGAACATCACAGAGGCACCTGCGGTGTGTGCACACGGCGTCCCCTGCAGCCTTATTAACAACAGACAAAACGTGGAAGCACCCAAGAGTCCATCACGGACAAACAGGGATCAGGGATAAATCAAGTATCAACAGATAAACAGTGTGGTGTAGGTTGAATGTCCCAATGTGGAATATCTGGGACCAGCGATGTTTCAGATTTGAGCTCTGATTTGGGTATGTGTGCATGGATTTTTTACTGGCTGAGCATTCTATATCTATCTATCTAGATAGATAGATATATAATTAGTGCATTATAGTTTTACATAATGTTGGGATTAGTTGTCACATATTCCTAAATGCACACAATTCGGCAATACAATTGATTCAATATCCCCCCCTGCATCCATCTACCTCCCTCCTCCCTGATCCCTTGCCTTTCTTCTGGGTCTTATATTGTTCCTACAAAGCCCAAATACAGTGACATAATTCTTATACCTATGAATAACATTTTATATATATATATATATGGCTATAGTATATACGGTGACATTTATAACTGCTTGGAATGTACCTTGCTTTATCTCAGTTCCAACATTTCCCCTTCTCCTCCCTTCCTATCGTTCCTTGTTATTCTTCAAAATATTTGACAATGGGATTAAACATTTAAATTTTTGTACAGGTCTGCAGCATAGCTTGTTCAGATACCTTATGAAGTACCTTGCAACTGTATCTCATAAATATTGACATTTTGCATTTTTGTTCTATGGATCTAGTACATCAGTTTGTCTACCTTACCCCTGAGCCTGGGTTTAGCTCCAGCGTCCACAAATGAGGGAAACCATTCAGCCCTCGACTCTCTGGATTTGGCTAACTTCACTCCTGGCTGAGCATTCTTAATTGGAAAATTTGAAATCGGAAATGCTCTGAAATCCAGAACTTTCTGAGCTTGGGCCATCATTTCTGATCTCTAATTCAGGGGTTACAGTCAACCTCAACAAGGCTGCCACTCCTTTAATATGCTGGACTTTAATATGGGTGGACTTTGAGGAAATACCAAGCTCAGAAAGAAAACACTGCAGGATTCCACTTATATGAGCTGGAACCTGGGGCGGGGGGTTACTGATTCTTAATGGGTTCAGAGTTTCCTTTTTCCAAGGCGGGAGGAATGGTGGAGACAGGGACGGTGGAGATGGTTCCAAGACAACGTGAATGCACTTAATACCCCTAACCGGCACATTTAACTCATATGCATTTTATGCTGCATATATTTTACTGCAACTTCTTTTTTTTTTTAAAGATAGAAGGACAGTGAGAGAGGGAGAGAGAGAGAGGGAGAATCATTTTTTACTGAGTTTTCCACGTGGCTTTCGTTGCTCCGACACTTGGCTGCGTGCGTGGTGCTGGGGTTTGAACCCGGGTACTCGCGCATGAGGGGCAAGCGCCGCACCCGCCGAGCCCCCCAGCTGCAGCTGCAGCCCTAACTGCAACTCTTGAACGGAAGTGTGCAGGGTGGGCACGCACAGCGGTGCGGGAGTGCGGACCCCTGCTCGCTCTGGCAGAGCCGGATTCCCATTTTTCAGACATCCGTCGCTCCAAAATGCTCGATCTGTCGGGACTCTAGCACAGCTTTGAAAGGGAAAGCACATTTTCAGATTCCTAAGGCCTTTAAATCGTGACTCAGCGCAAGTTTCCTACTAACAGAGGAGGAGGAACGAGCAAATAGGACCCTGAAGCAAAGCCCCGGCCACAGAGCCGAGCGGGAGCCGCCTGCAACTTGGCGCATGCGCGCCTCCCGGCCCCGATCCGGGTGGAAAACGAGCTCCGCAGCCCGGGTGCAGCCCAGATGTGTGGGTGCAGAGGCCACGGGGCAGCGGTCGCGGGCCCTAAGCCTGGCCCTCCTGCCTGGAGAGTCCGAGGCATTCAAAGTCCGGGAGCAGAGGGCAGAGGGTTAATTAGAGGTGGGCCAGGCAGGCAGCAGCTGCTGCAGAAGCTCCTGCCTAGGACAGGCTTCCTGGGGGACCTGCGGGATCTATAAATACCCCTTAGCGGAAGACCGGCACGCAAGCCTTCCTGGGAAGGAACCTGAGGGGACTGAAGCAGGCAGCGACAGCAACGGGGGCCGCGGAGGACCCAGGAGCTAGGGGGAGGGCTTAGGGGTGCAAAGTGAATTTTCTCAGCCCTATGCACGCCCTGCAGTTGACAGCCCAGGAGGAGAGCAGGGAGAACCACCAGAGGACATTGAGAGGCATCGCCGCAAACCAGCACCTTCCCCGTTTATCTGACAAGTGAGCAGTGACCCCGTACTCCAGGGGCCTGTACAAGACAGGGAGTGGAGGCCATGTGGCAATGTGGTATGCCAGAGAGACCAGCAATTCCACTGTGGGGACACGTGAGAAATGGGAAGGTGCTTTTCCCAGGCCCAGGCCCAGGTCTAACCAAGTGCGCTTGAAATTGCAGCATGGGGAGGATCGACAGAGCCCCCGTTTGGGATTTCAGCTGGCACCAAGTCTCCGCTCTGTACCTAACTCTAGTGTGACTTTGGAGAAAGTGCAGCCCTCTCTGGGCCTTGGTTTCCAGATCTGTAGGTTGGAAGGGCTTGTGTGCTGGAGTCCTCCACAGGTGGCCTTGACTTCCCAGCCCCGCTGCAGATGGCCCTGTTTCTGAGGAAGGTTTGCATTTGCTCAGCACTGGGGAGTCCCAGATCTTCTCAAGAGGGGCTATCCAGGGTTGGAGCAGTGGCTTGGCGGTTAGGCGCTTGCACGGCATGCAGCATGTCTGAGTACGCAGGTTCAAAAACCCCAGAACCCACTTACACAACTAAGTGTCAGAGCAAGGAACGCCATGTGAAAAACTCAATAAAAATTGATTCTCTCTCTCTCTCTCACTGTCTTTCTCTCTTAAAAAAAAAAAAAAAGAGGGGCTACCCACGTGCTGGTGGCCAGAGACAGTACTGACAATGAGGGTCAGAGTTTGATGTAATGTGAGGATGAGATTCATCCATTATTAATCACCTTTCAACGAGCATAAATATTCTCCTTGCAGTCTCACCCCCACACTGTTCCTTCCTAACCCTGTCGTTGAAGGCATCTCATTTTTCTTACCTGCAAAACAGGGATGATACAACCTGTCAGTGTTAGACCTCAATGTATTCAGCTTCAAGAAACAGAAAACCCAACTAATTTAACAGGGATTTGTTAAAGCAAAAAATCTGAAGTGGCTACTCCAGTAGCAGCTCATCCCGGTTCTGCTGCTCGGTGATGCCTGCAGAGAACCTTCTTTCTATCCTTCCCTCCCTTGTATGCTGGCTTTCATCCCATATTTGCCATCTCATCGGCACAAAATGCATGCTGCCATTCTAACCATACACTCAAGTTCACTATGGGAGATAGGAGAAGGGCCTTGCCTTGCCCCCACCACCAGCAGATTCTGATCATTGGCCAGAGAGGGCCACATGGTCACCATGAGCCGCAAGGTAGGCGGGCTTATCCTAATGGCCTGAGGCTGGGTATTGTTACCAAGGAAGAACAGGAGGGTGGGCTTGATGTTGCCAACTCTGCCTGCCTTGATTTCTTGAGCAGTAGACCAGATTCTGCCTATAAAACTCTCAGCACGGGGTCTGGCACTCAAAAACATTATTATCATTAATGTGTAAATTCTCCTCCTATATAAGGACTGATGGGCAAACCTTTATTCTCAGGTCACTTTATAGGGAGCTGGCAAGAGGTATGCCCCTCTTTTCAGAGGAAAAAAAAAAGGTTATGCTAGAAAGGGTAGAGACTGGGCCAAGGACTCGGCTGCAGAGCCCAAGACATACTAGAGCTGGAGCTTGCGTGGCCTTCTTGGTTTGGAGCAGCAGAAGATGTGTACCAAGTCAGGACTCAGAGACGTGGTTGCTGGTCCACACTATGATATTAGTCACCTGTGTGATTGGGGGGTGCGAGCGCACAGGATCCATGAGGGAGGAAGTGAGGTGGGCACCTCAGGGAACATAGTGGGCTTAGTGACTGGGAGTGGCATGCACCTTAATGCAAGGAGCCACTGCAAACATGTGTTGCTATGGGGTCCGGTTATCGACGCGTAATGAGACCACCAGAGACCAGAGTAGAAAAGAGGAAAAGTTTATTTTGGGAAGAGAGAAGAAACAGGCTGGTTCACCAGGGCTACTGCTCCAAAGTAAAGTTGGAAGAGCAGCAGCGAATGACTCCAGCAGGCTGTTTTTAAAGGTGGAAACCACCAAAATTTTGGCAGGCTTACAAGAGGGGTCTTCTTCCAAGAAATGCAAATAGCAAGCTTCAGTTTATCTTTCGGGCTGCATCTGACGGGTTAGCAGGGCGGGCTAGGTGGGGAGCTAAACTATCCATAGCTGAAACCGGCAGCTTGTGGGGCCTCCGGAGGGATGGGTTGCTTCACAGAAAGGGTCACAATGACCTTAGCTCATGACCACATTATTTTGTCTCGGGTATTTCTGTCCTGTGTCCCTTTGCCATAGCACAACTCAGAGATTTTATTCCCAGCCGTTTTGGATGGTCGATCTTAACTAAATATATTATTTTACATCAGAGGGGTCTCTACTCTTTTGCAGTGTGCAGCACACACAGACAGATGTGTGCATGTGAGGCTGTCTGCCAGGAAGGGGCCAGGTGACACAGCTTAAAGGGATTGTCAAAGGAGAGGGGAAAGATGAAGAACAGGCTGGGGCTGTGATCAGTGGTCCCTGTCACCTTGGGCCAACAGGAGAGTTCCCAAGGTCCTCTCTCCATGTGGAAAGTATGAGCTATGTCCCTTCTCCTTGGAAACCGCCTTGCCCTCTGGAGGAGGCTCCTTCTGGTGGGGTCAGGTCACTTGCCCTTACAGTATTTCCATTCCAGACTAAGGTAAGATGAGGCAGAGGAGAGAAAGGGAGAGCAGAGAGGCCTGGGTAGCCCTCTGTAGAGACCTCTGGAAAGAATCTCAGGAGAGTCCCCTCAAAATCAGGGTCCTGCCAGCCTCGCCTTGGCAGTGGTGCACCTAGTGCCTTTGGGAGGTTAAGGCGGGAGGATTACAGGTTCGAAGCCAGCCTCAGCAACTTAGGCCCTAAGCAACTTAGTGAGACCCTGTCTCAAAATAAAATATAGTTTTAAAAAAGGGCTGGGGCAGGTGCTGGAGCGGTGGCTCAATGGTTATAGTGCTTGCCTGGCATGTGTGAGGATGTGGGTTCAAATCCCAGCACCAGGCACACAACAAAATGTCAGAGCAACAAAAGCCACATGGAAAACTAAATAAAAAAATTTTTTCTTGCTATTCTGTCATTCTCTCTTTGAAAAAAAAAGGGGGGGGATAGCCGGGGATGTGGTTCAGAGGCTAAGCACTCCTGGTTCAATCCCTGTATACATCTCTGTAGCCACAAGTGATCAGACCCCTGAAGAGGTGGGGGCACCCTGCATATGACAGTGCACATCAGGGATGTTACAATGAGCACTGGCAAGGTGGCCAAGACAGCAGAGGAAATAAATGCTGCAGGCCACACCACTACCTGGGCCTCAAGAGTGACCCGAACTTAAATTTAGAATCACTCAGCCACATCCTGGCAGTCTGATTCTAAAAATTCTGGCCCTGTTGTTAAAAATGCTGGGGCATGGGTGGTGGTGGGGGTGGCAAGGCCACTGCCTGCTGCGCTCCTGGAGATGCCGCAGCCTAGGAAGCCTCTGGGCACCTGCTGGTGGGGTGCCTGCACTCATGCTCTCTGCTGGGCCAAGGCTGCTATGCAGGGGCTGCCATGACGTGGGCACTCCCTTTAGTGGGCCTGCAGGGCACCGCTGGTCAGCCAGGGAGCAGGAACCCCACACTCAGCCCGGGTGGCTCAGCCATTGGCTGGAACCCAGGGAGGATTTTGGCTCTGCAGGTGCCCCCTTAGCTCCCTCTAGCAGCAGTGTCAGACTTGGAGTGGGGCCTGGGGCAGGGCAAGAGGATCCAGGATGCCACCCACTGGCTCCAGGAGCTGTTGGCGTTTGCCCATCTGTGAGGATTGTCACTTTGAGGCTTTGATTCAAGGCTTTGTTCTTTACACTTCTCTCTTTGCTGTGTGGAAGCCCCAGCTCCCCTACCTCCGCCTTCAGTCTTCCACAGGCTGCTGCAATCTGCAATCCAAGCTGCACAGAAATGGCCCCTGCCATGCAGTCAGCACCCTGAGGAGACTAGTGACTTGCTTGGTGACTTTGGCTGGATGTTTCTAACTGCTGCCAGGAGACCTTTTTAAGGGAGATTCTCGGGACCATAGAGGGAGCAGAAGCCCCAGGCCCTGGACACTGCTGCCCTGAGATACTCTGGACTTCCCCTCCTCATCCTTGGTCCCCCAGCAGAGCACAGCTTCCAGTGACAACTTGTGAATTTGTTATTCCAGCCAAGCTGCATTGGGTTTCCTGGTGGCAGGAGGGGACTGGAAATGTGCACATGAGCCAGCTTGTGCCTGTGGATCTCCGGGTGTTCTGAGCTCAGAGTAGTCCCTAGTGGAGAGAGGACCTTAGACCCTAGTCAGGGTCGGGGTGAGGCCAAATGTAGCACAAGGTCCCAGGGACACCTCCAGGATACCCTTTGGATCTCAAGGACACAAGTGAATGGGCAAATGCTGGCAGCGTCTTTACACTTCCCCTGTTTAATAGCTGAGCTTCATTAAAGTCCATGCACAGTGGTAAAAAAAAAAAAGTGCTGGGGCCTGGCCTCTAGAAATGTGCCAAAAAGTGGTCTTGTACAGACCACAGAAGCTGGAGGGTAGACCCAGAAGCGGTGGTGTGTGGAGAGGGGCTGGCCCTGGAGATCTGTCCAGGTTCTGTGAAGGATGTCTGGTCCAAGCGGCTGCATGTTCAGAAATTTCTGTTCCAAGCCTCCCTGAAAGGCCAGAAAGAGCCCTTGTCTATCTGTGGAAAGCCTCCAGGGTTAGCGTCATTCAGGGCCAACCAATTAAGACAAGCCAGGAGCCCGGGGTGCTGTCTAGACTTTCCCTGAAGCAGTAAGTGAAGAAAACAGTGCAGATGGGGTTGAAACAAATCCTAGGGACCTTAGCAAGGGTTCGTCCAGAGCGGGGAATGTTTCTGAACAGCCCAAGGTTTTCCAGTAGAGAAACTGCAGGAAAGGAATCAACTTTTTGTGACCTTGTGTTCCACTGGCCAGCCACTCCCAGTGGAGCAGCTCTGCGTCAAGCCTCGGTTGGGCTTATTATGTTCCAGTTCAGAGAACCCTTGGGTGCACCTTGGAGGATTGGGAAGAAGCTCCTGGCTGTGCCTCAGGAACACAGTGACGGGAAGAGAAGTGGCAAATTAGAGTCAGAGCCATCAGATGGTAGCGCTCAATGGGGCTTCTGGAGACGTCTGAGTCCAGCCCTCTTATTTTTTTTTCTGAAACATCACCGAGACCAGGAGAGAAGGGGCTTCCTCAGTGTCATGCTGCGTTCATGCAACAGCCACGACCAGGGACCCCAGCTGTCTGCACGCCCTGCGGGGCAGGGCTCGGCAGGATAAGCAGTTTCAGATCCATAGGCCTCTGTTGACCTGTGTCTGGGTCAGGCGCTCCGGGGGCCATGCTGAGACAGGGGAGTAGGATCCTTTGGGTCCAAGGAGATCCTTTTCACCACAGGGAGAAAATTAACATGGAGTCAAGTAGTCAAGGACAAGGGCAAGAGGGGGCTCTCAGGCCATTTTAGAATACAATGGCAGAGCAGGGGCAGGTGCTTCCAGTCCTGCAGGAGAACAGAAGAAAGTTCCAGGAAGGAATTTCAAAGAAGTTAGCACAAAGTGGAGGCACTGAGTGCAAGAGATGTGGAATGGATGGTGACTAAGTTTGACCCAGTGGCCACAGGGGCATATGATGACCTAGGGCAGGGTTAGGCCCTGCCATTCGTTTTATTTTATTTATTTTTCTTTAAAAACATTTTGGGGGAGACTGGAGCAGTGGCTCAGTGGTTGCGGTGCTTGCACAAGTACGTGAGTTCAAATCCCAGCACCGGGTACACAATGAAGTGTTGGAGCAATGAAAGACACATGAAAAACTAAATAAAAATTATTTCTCTCTTTCTCTTTCTCTCTTTCTCACTGTCCCTCTTTCTTTAAAAAAAAAAAACATTTTGGGGGCTGGAGTGGCAGCTTGCCTGGTCTGCTTGAGGACCTGGGTTCAAACCCCAGCAACACATATACAACTAAGTGTCAGAGAAACAAAGACCAGATGGAAAAATAAATAAAATTCTATCTTCTTTTCTCTCTAGGAAACCCCCCCCCCCAAAACATGGGATCTTGGCAAGTTGCCAAACCTCTGACTCAGTTTCCTGCTCAATAAGATGAAGGGTGAGGACACAGACAGCAGCGTCGGGAGGGCCCCGGAAAGTGCCTGTGATATTCGTCCACACTGCCCAGGATATGGCACATGCTCAACATATCTTGTGATCACTGTGGCTCTGCTTGTCCTGTCAACGTCCTCACCCCTGTGGCTGGGCCACCCAGGATGCAGGAAGTCAGGTCTCACTGGAAAGACACCTGCAGTAGTGTCCCTAGGGATGGGACAGTGATATCTGTGCAGCCTTTCCTCTGCCAGAATCATGGGCATTCTGGAGCAGTGGAATTAGTGAGGTAGGTGAGGAAACAAAAAAGTCACCCACCGGTCCTGATGAACCCCAAAGTATCCTGGGGTGCAGTCAGGACTGAGCTTGACCAGAGGGGTATCCCTCTGAGCCCAAGATGTGTCCTGTTTCAGGGATGTGGAGAGGACATAGCAGGCGTGCTGTGGGTCTCCTCAGGTCACCCGTCTGTGACAGGGGCCGCTGGGTCTCGGGGTCTCCACTCTTCTGTTCCACACCTCTGTCTCATTGGTCCCACATTCCTCACACTTCTCAACAAACCGTCCTCTGGCTTTTCTCCTCTTTCCTGAGCCTATTCACCTCTGTTCTTCCTGTCCTGCTTCACCTCCTCTCTGATTTTTCCACATCTTGAAGTCCTTCTGCAGCCCACACCCAGCAAGCCTATGTTGGGTACCGTGTGCCTGGAACTGTGCAGGCTGGTGCAGACTGAGCCTTAGGACAACAGAGGAGCTCACAGGCGAACACAGACACAAAGGAAACTGCAGGAGGGTCACAAGTTCAAAGTCAGCCTCAACAATTTAGGGAGGCCTCTGGCAACTTAGTGAGACCCTGTCTCAAAAAATAAAAAGGACTGGGGATATAGCTCAGTGGTAAAGCAAACTGGGTTAAATCCTCCATGCAAATAATGATAATAATAATGAGAACAACAATTTAATATCTCA
>PVKS010038508.1:0-17816 GCA_004027875.1 Aplodontia rufa
CTCAGGCACAGGTGTATCTTACCTATAAGGGGAGGGACTCAGTCACATGACACCATTCCAAGGAGCCCCCTCTTCTTTCTCCATTCAGACTGTCTGCAGCCCACTCTGGCTCCCAGCCTAGCTTTGCTACAACAGAGCAACTACCAAGTAAGGTGCCAGATTTACTGCCAATGAAATTTATACAGCAAGCTCTGCGGCAAGATCAGAAATGAAGGAACTTACATTTTTAGCTCAATGGTATGAGACAGAGAAGGGGCATGAAAGAGTAAGGTACCCAGTATCCTGATAGGACGGACCAGAGCACAAATTCCTGGAGGAAACTCTTTGTGAGGGTAAACACTGACATCCAGAACGAGGATGAAATAAAGTTCAAGGCAATCGACGGAATGAGCTTCCACATAAGAATATGTTTATTTGACAAAAATGTAATAAACAGACCAAATATACCACACTTGATTTTTTTCCTTCTATAAAAACTGGTGAGAGCCTGGTAGGGCAGGAACTCTACAACTTACCTATGGAGACATAAACAGGTGAGCACCAGTCCCGCAATGCAGGATAGTACCTGGGAATTACCTTGTCCAAAGCTCCTCACCAGATCGTGGGAAAGTCCAAGCAAGCTAGTACTTAATAAAGTGTGTGAAAAAACTTATACCCAACTAAGTTCTGATTAGCATCATCAGCCCTCCTGGGCTGAAGCAGTGTATGCCAGCAGGTAAAACAATATGGGGCCAAGAGTTGCAGACTACATGGATACCGGTGGTCCTCTTCTCAATCTTGAACAGGCCTGGGTCCTGCTCACCAAAGCCACTAGTCCACAGAATGGTCAAGATGATGACTGTCCATGATATGAAAGGAGGTGGGGAAGTCAAGAATTGGGAGTATCCAACTTGAACAGCAAAAGACCACAAACAGGTCAGCATCCTAGACCTCCAGGTGGAATGATTCGGGTCAAGTTTATCCCTCCTTTCAGCCTCTCCCCTATTCGCCTTTCCCAAGTTGTCTCTGCTAGTCCACCTTTTTCTCTGCTCCTGCTCACAACCACCAAGGGAGGTCTCTTTCGCCTATCCTTGTCTCTGGTCTTCTCCCTCTCACCCATCTGAGTTCCTGAGGCTCGAGCTGAACCTTAATGCAAGGATTTCACACTGGGGGGTGTGGTGGGGTGCTGTGTAATTGCTGAGCCACCCACGTGGTAGGGGTAGGAAGGGCTCTAGAGAGGCTCCAGGACCCTTTGCCTTTGACAGTGCAAGATGTGAGAAGTGCATTCCTGGTAGAATTTAAAAACAGAGGGCCATTAAGTTGAACGTCCGAGAGTAACCTCGGATGCAGAGGGACCTGTTGCCAAGCCTGCCTACTGCTGCTAAATCCCGGCTCGAGGCCCCTTCTCGATCTGGGCTTTGCAGACTCCAGCCCGTTCTCCTTCCACCAATTCTCCACCCGGGTGTCCCAGAAGACCGGCCCTTGAGGTGGGTCCGGATAATCCTTCGGAGCGTGGGAACCTGAGCTACTAGGCGGTCTCTCCCGGGCAGCCATTGAGGACCTTCCCAGACAAGAGTCCAAGCAGGAGCGAGCTCGCGCCAGGGACGAGCTTTTCTTCTCCGCCCCCTAGTCTGGCCCGAGAGTGCGGGACGCGCGCCGAGTCCCACACAGGGCTGCCCGCTCTCGCACTCCTTCCCGGGGCGCCCAAGGGTGGCCATCTTCCGTGCCGGGAGCGCCAAAGCCCTGGGGCCGGAGCGCCCCCTTTGGAGAGTCCCCAGCTCAGGCAGAACCCGCGGAAAGAGTGGACGCGTGGGTCGCAGCTCGCGCAGTTGTGCACAGTTCGCCACCGCTGGGCGCTAACCCCCTGGGTCCAAAATCCGACCCCCACCCCACGTCGGCCCAGTTGGCCCAGAGGAGGACGATTCCGGGCGCGCGACCAGCGCAGGAGCTTCACTTTCCTTCCCCTCCTGGACGTCCCGAGCTCGATTCAGAGCCGGAGGTCTGTTTGGCGCCCAGAATCCCCGGGCTCCCGACTCCGCCGTCAGCAGAGAAAAGGTAGCTGCAGCCCCCAGACTCTTACCGTAGCATCTTCTCCCGCGTAGTGCGCGATGACCCGGTGGCCCCCCGGATGCCGCGTGGACCATTTGGTGACGTTGTAGACCTTGCGGTCGATGACGAGCCACTTGTCGGTGCGCAGGTTGTGCTTCTGAATCTCCTCCCAGCTGAAGGTGGGCATCGGCGCCTCGCGCTCGGTGGCCCCCTCGCCCTGGTTCCCCCCCTTCCCCATGCTGCCTGCCCACCCGGATGCCTCGTGCGCTGCGGTCTCCCCGAGCCGGCGGTTGGCTGCACGGACCTTCCCCTCCTGGCCCTCGCCCTGCTCGCTTTCGGCTTTTGTCTTCTCCTACTCCTCCTCCCACAGCGACCCCTCCCCTCGCCTTCGCTCCTCCTCGCCTTGCGAGTATCCCTGCCTTCCCTCCGGTGTATCCCTGGCTTCCCGGTGCCCCCAATCAGTCCCCTTCCTCCGCCCCACCCTCAGCCCGCCCGCTCCGACTTTTGCCTCCAGTAAAAACTCCCCGGTAGCTCACGGCCTCGACGCCTCCTCCTCCCGCCCCTCCAGCTCCCCCCGCCCGGGGCTCCGCATCCTCCCGCGTTCCCCGCCGCCCGGGTTTCCACAGTGATCAGCAGAGCGCCTGCACCAATCAGGGCGCGTCGCCCCGCCTGCCATTGGCCCAGGAGGATCTTTCGAAGGCCAGCGGGCTGGAGCTGCGGGTCCTCGGCTCCCCCGCCCGCCGCCCGCCCGCCCGCGTGGAGTCGAGCCCTGCGGCGAGGCCCACTACGTGTCCGACCTCCTCCCTCCCCCTCGATGCAATCCTGGGAGCCGGAGGAGATCCCAGAGGAGCCGACCAGGGGCGGCATCTGGGCACTGCGAGCTACGGGGCGCGTGCGCGTGCGCGTGCGCGCAAGCCAGGGGCTTCGGGGGTTTGCACCTGATGCCTGCACAAAGAGGGTTCAGCCTCCGCCCTCTTCAGCCGGCTAACAAGCGGGCGGGCAGCTCCCGGGCTCGGAGCTGGAGGGGTCCGCTCCACGACTGGCTTGGCTAGGTAACGCCCTTCCCTGGCCCGCTGGAATCAGACTCCAGGATCTCACATTGTGCGATCCACACTGGCGCCCCCCTGCAGCCTCTGAGGGGAAGGGAGTGGGTCTTGGTCTGACCAGGGCTTTCAACCCTTTAATCAGACAATCCTGGGTCCAGGTGGGGGGGACTGTGGAACCTCTGGCTAAGAGCCAGCACCGGGCAGAAGTTGAAATTCCAGGTTGAACGGTCCCAGCTTTTGCCCTGGACTCAGAAAACGCACAGCTTGGTTGGGAAACATGGAAGCAGCACAGTACCATATAGAATTGCTCAGGTAGTGGCGGTGTACCGATTCAGGAAGTAAAGACTGGAGTACCGAATGGCTAGGGAAAGGAGCACATTTTCTAAGCATGCAGTGTAGAGGCCCCCCCTGCTGTTTAACCTCAGTGCCCTGGTTAAGGGCTGGCCTAGATCCCTGAGGAAGTGGGCCTGACTGGATCAGCAAAGCAGGCTGGGGACAAGTGGGAAATAAGGATGAACGGAGGAAGGTAGATGCAGAAGGCTTGGGAATCAGCTAGTAGCCCAGCCACTCTGTGCTGATCACAGAGAAGGGGAGAATTCATACTGACTTCAGTGAAAGGAACCAACCTAATGCAGGGGGTGACTTGGGGGGATTACTGCCAGGCCAGGTGGGGTCTGTTCCATGCCATTCCCTCATTGCCAGACCTGTAGGACCTCGGTGGCCCTGACTTTTCATACTGGTATTAGTCCTGAGCCCCGTCGTTCACTCCACAAGCTGCAGACCTGAAGAGGTGGAGGAATGAAAAGTCATTCAAATGAAAGCTTCCTCACATGAGAGAATGAAGCAGGTCACCCAGGGGGTACAATGACTTCTAGACCTGTTGAAGGTTTATTGAAATAGAACCAAGAAGAGGATTTTTTTCCCACCAGGGAATTAACACAATACATACATAACTTTAATGAAAAAGTTTTAAAAGGCTGTGGAGCTCAGAAGAAGTGAGAACATCTGGAGGAAGGGCAGGTGCCAACTGGGCACTGAGGAGAGTGAACAAAGGTAGACGTGAATGAATGAGTGAACAGGAATGGCTCCAACGGCCAGCTCTGGGCAGGTGTCATGCTGGGAAGAGCCTCCCATGCCTCCAGGAGCACAGGATGGTGGAAGACTTCTTGGCAGAGCTAGAGGGGAGCCTTGGAACTCACCCAGCGGGAGTGTGCTCTGATCAGATCCAAAGGCAGTTTGGGGCTGAGATCAGAAGTGGGGAGAGGCCAGGAAGTGGCAAAATTTGCTCAGCACTCCAGGACAGAGGACTTCAGGAGGCCATCCTCACACCAGAAGTGCCTGGAACCCTCTGCCCTCTTCCTGTTCCCCTATTAGTGAGTACTCATTCTGTTTGGATGAGCTGATGAGTGTTAGCCCAGCCACCCCCACCCAGAGTCACTTAGGAAAAGGGGTAATCTCAGAGAGGAGCTTCCTATGTCTTCCTCCTGCCCCACAGAATCTGCCTCTACTTCCCCGGGGAACACCAAAGACTGCAGCCTCCCCCGGGATCTTGCCAGGACCTCATCATGATCATTCATCTTTATTGGTGACAAAAGATACCAGATTGCATGGCATGGAGCCCAGACCCCCCCCCCCCCGCCGGCAAGCCAAGTAGGTGAAAGACCAGGCAGATTGGGGAGTATGTGGGGAGACACCCACAATCCCCACTGTGTGGGTGAGGATGGTTCTCCAGCTTTCCCTCGCAAGGAGTTGCTGATATATGCTGGGAGACCGTTAGGGTCGTGAAAGTGAATTGTACCCTCCAGCCATCCAGCAGCCTGTGGCTCAACCAGAGACACAGGGCACCTTGGAGGCAAAGCACCCACAGAACAAACACTCATTCTGGCCTCTTCCATCTCTTCCTTTCATTGCTTGATAATATGGCCACATTGCTTCTCATCTTTAAAATTCCTTCCCGGTGCAGCTTTCCGAAGCCCTCTCCCACAGTCCACTCGTCACATAATCTGCATGAAGAGTCAGTCCTCTCCAAGTGTACTTTCTGTCTCACCTTCATTTCTCAGTTCATTACAATTTTACCTTTGTTTGTTTTTTCAGGGCTGCAGATGGGACCTTGCACGTGTCAGGCAAGCCCTTTGCCACCAAGCTGCACCTCCAGCCCCAATCTTCGCCAGGTCTACTAGTGCGTTAGTCAGCTTTCTGTTACGATAACAAACACCTGAGACAATCAGCTTACAAAAAGTAAAGGTTTACTTTGCGTCACAGTTCTGGAGGTTTCAACTCTTTGGGTCTGTAGTAGCATATCATGTGAAAGCGTGTGGCAGAGCAAAAGCGCTCAGCTCATGGCGTGGAATGGAAAAAAAGGAAGAGGAAGGGGCTGGGATCGCACTGTTCCCTTTTAGGGCACACTGCCAGTGCCCTGAAGCCCTCTTTCTAGGTCCCGCCTCTCAAAAGCAGCATGCTAGGAAACAAGCCTTTGACACATGACTTGGAGTACACTTAACAGTCCAAACTGTAGCAAAACATAAAAAATAGCAACCCTCGCGCTACTCTATCCATGCAGGTGTGCAAAGGCCTTTCAGATAGTGGAGCAAACCATTGCATGGTCCAGTACAAATCAGTCACGCAGTACACCAGGGTCTGACTCTCTCTCCTCACCACCTAATTCTCAACTCAAGGCACTGAGCAGCTATTATTAATACTCTCCCTTAGCAGACCGAGACATGGAAGCTGGGGGGGAGAACAGGCCTGACCCCTCCACCTGCCCGAGGCAGATGGAGTCCTGGCATGTATGCCCCAAAGGCATCCTACTTGGCCTGCTCCCATCCAGCCTCTTGGGACCCTCTCTGAAAGGTCACCAGAAAGCCCAAACCTCCCTTCTCAGGCCTCCACAGGGCACCTGGCAGCCCATCATCTCAAAACACCCAGTTCCCTTGATTTGCTGACAATACACAATGCTGGGTCTACCGTTTGACCCCCGCTTCTTATCTCCCTCCTTTGTTTCTCTTTGCCTCCTCCCCTGTAAATGTTCTTGACCGTTGGGTGCCTGAGTATTTTCTTGTTGAGGACACTCTGCATCCGGAATCTACATCCACACGTCTGTCTCTTTCCCAGGGCCTGACCACACTTCACTCCCCTCCTGGGCTACAAAACCACTGAGGGTGCCGCTCCCAACTCAAACTCAATGTCAGATCCTTGAGGCAAGGGAGCAGCGCAGCCCAGCGTGACCTTTGGCTATATCCAGGTCTACCCTGCACTATTTTGGGTACAAAACTGAATTTTTTCATGTCCCCAAATCCAGCCCTGCCTTTTAACTTCATTTCCGCTAACTGCACCACTATCCTTCCAGGCATGCAGCCTCAGAATTCCAGAACATCTTTTGTGTCTTTTCTTTTCCTACCTCCTACCTTTACAAAAGGGTTATGGCATTCAGCAGTTTCTTTCTCCAGTGGGCTTTATTCTACCCAGCTTATTCCGTTGCCACTGCCCTGGATGAGGCCTTTCGACAACCAGTCACTGCCCACACTGAGCCCGGCTGCACTGGGACTTCCGTTGGTGCCTCATCCCCAAGTGAATAAAGTAGAGATGGGTGCTCCCCAGGGACTGATAGTGTGACTCACTGGTACAGCCTTTGCCTAGCATGCATGAGGCCCTGGGTTTCATCCCCGGAAGGAAGGAAGGAAGAAATGAATTCACCCTGAAGAAGACGTTTATTTGCCTGCAGCTCTAATGCAAATAGAAAAAAAAATGTCATCAGATAGGATGGTGGGGGTGTGGGAACAAATGAATGACCTTAATTTTATGCAAAACCATAGAAGGAATATCCCAATATACTTCAGAAGGTGGGTTACTTCCAGAGGATTCTCTTCTTACTCTGAAGATTGAAAGAAGAACAAGAAATTATGTTATCATAAAGAATGGGTTGCAGAGAAATCAGGCATATTCACTAAATCATAGTGAATTATGATTAGAAAGGCCTCCTTTGGCTCTGAAGAGCAATAACCAACACAACTCTACATATTTTTGTATGTATTTATTTTGGTACCAGGTATTGAACCCAGGGGCACTTAACCACTGAGTCATATCCCCAGCCCCTTTTATGTTTTTATTTTGAGATAGGCTTTTGCTAAGTTGCTTAGGGCCTCACTAATTTGCTGAGGCTGGTTTATGATCCTCCTGCCTTGGCCTCCCAAGTCACTGGAATTACAGGCATTCACCACCACGCCTAGAAACTCTACATATTTTAAAAGACCTATTTTCCCAAGGAAGAAACAACTGTAAGAATGAATGGGCAATGGCCACTCTGCACCAGGCCAGGTGGGGTGTGTCTAGTCTTTGATTCTCACATCAGACAAGGTCATGGTGCTTTTTTATGTCCCTTTATATGCCCCTGTCAGGGAAGGGCACTGAACCATGGGCTTTGACCCCTGTTGGCTGCATGGTCTTTCTTGAACAGATTACTTGATTTATGACAATTACAGTGAAAACAAAATGCTTGATAGTCCACCCAGCAATCCATCTACCCAGCTCAAGTCAGGGGACTGATTATTGCTCTTGCCGTCAGTAGTGGCAAGGCCTTGGTGCTGACACCAGTGTTTGTTTTTTCAGCCATCAGTACTGATAATTAACATTTCTTGAACACTTATGCTCAAAGCACATGCTTTAAACCCATTCTATTTGAATCCTCAAAATAGTCGTGCAAGGGAAGATTTATTATTCTTATTTTTCCAAAGTTGACAAGCATGAGAGAGATTATACAGCTTGCCTGAGGTCCCACATTTGAAGCGTTGATGGGATTTGTCTCATCCATGGCCCATACTTTTTCCACCAAATTGCACTGCTGGACAACAGTAGGTAATGATTAAACCTAAACCCATCCATTCTATCACGCAACAGACATTTATTAGTTCCTACTAATGTAGCACAGCATAAGCCAGTTAGGTAATGTCAATGGGTCAAGCAGCCCTCCCTCTGCCAGGAGAAAAGCTGCGCTGTAGACCTTAGGTCCTGCTTTCAAGTGAACTAAGTTCAAGTGCATTTTCTCATTTCATCCTATCATAGTTTTAAGAACTGGAAGGTCCTCGTTTTACCAACAAGAGAGCTAAGGCCCAGCAAGGATCACAAGTTTGACCAAGACCAACATTGCCAATGAATGGCAGAGCAAGACCAGAATTGTGATTCAAACGTTTTCTGACTCAAAGGTCAGTGTGGCCTTGCTGACAAAAGCCAAGGTAAATACAGATGGTAAGACTTGATCCAGCCTCACAAAAGGTACAGATGCATTTGAGCGCCATGCTTCTGAATTCAAAGAGCTCTAGGGAGCCCCCAGTCTCCAGATCCTGGGGATCCCCAGCCTCTTCCCCCTTTCCTGCACCTGCATCCTCTCACCTTTGAGTGTCTGCTCACACATGTGGGGTTAGGAAGCTTTGGTTTGCTTGGAGTAGGGACTTGCAGGGCGTTTGCTGGTCGATCTCCAGTCCGCACGTCTGGTCTTTGGTTGACTACAGGCAGGGTCAACATTGGTGCCCAAGCTGAGTCCCAACTGAAGGCAGAAAAACACAAAAGCGGCCATCACTGTATTATCCTCATCAGTCTTTTGAGGATCAGTTTTCCCATTCATAATCAAGAAATACCTATGCATCCTGCCCACCTCCAATGGCTACTGTGTCAATCATTAGACGCAAAGAGTAGAAAAGTACTCTTTAAATTGTTATAGATGCAAATGCAATAACATGCACACATAGAGATACAGACATAATCTTTACCTGTAGTTAACATGTTGGATCCAGAGGCAATTTAGTATCCACTCCAATCATCTGATTTGATCAGACATGAAACTGGTCTCATGAAGCTGGGTGGGTGCAGAGCCAGGACTAGAGTTTAGATTTGGGGTTCTGTTCCAGGGCTCTTTTCCCAAGGAGCCCCCAGGAATCTGCAGGGCTGGGTAGAAAAGTAGCTGCTGTGCTTTTCTGCAGTGGCCCCCTGCTCCAAGCAGGCTGTGAGGAAGGTCAGGTGTCCCAAATCCAGTTGCTGCATAACTAACTTTGAGAGGTTTCAGGAAGGGCAGAGGAAACAGCATCAAGAAAAGGGATCCCCAAGCAGCCCCAGGAACAGAGATGAAACAGAAGAGGAAGACTACAACCATTGGCACGGGGACATGGGGCCAGGAGCCTATGGGGACACACAGCCCAAGGCAAGGCCAAAATTCAACAGGGTCATGCAGGGCAGCCTGGAGATTATCTAACTGTACCTTTAAGACAGGGAAACTGAGACCCAGAGCTTGCCTTGTTCAAAATCACACAGCAATTAAAAAGTCTGAGAGGTTTTCTGTTTCTAGGAATAGGCTGATGTGTTCTGAAGAGGCTGATGAAAAAAACAAACAAGAATAGAATGATCTTGTCAAAAATGTATCCTAGGGCTGGAGTGGTGGCTTGGCGGTTGGAGAGTTTGCTTGGCATGCACGGGGACCAGGGTTTGAACCCTAGCACCACATACACAACTGAGAATCAGAGAAACAAAGGCCAGATGAAAAATAAATAAAATTGATTCTTCCTGTCTCTCTCCCTCTCTCTATATGTGTGTATGTATATATATATATATATACACACACATATATATATATATATATGTTTTATATAACTAATGTTTTATATAACTAAAAAGAATTTTTAAAATGTTAAAAAAATAGTACAAATAATGAGAAAGCTTGGGTTAACTCCACTTCCATCCCTTAAAAAAAAAAAAAAGAAAAAGAATAGAATAGTCTAGATATCCACCCTCTTAGGGAAAACATTTAAGAGTCCTGGATAAAATATATAAGAGATCATTGAAATGCAGGGGCCATCAGTTTCTACACAGCTTGTCAGACCTTGGTGACCTGTCCCTGGGTCCCCTGAGCAGCATCCCTTAGCATTAGGTCCCACCCTCGGTGGCATTGATGCCCTGCTCTGGCCCCTCCATTTAATGTGCTCAGCCATCTCTGTCTGGGGGCCAACAAGACAGGGAAACCTAGATTCTTGGCATGCCTTTGTAAGAAGGACACCAAATGCGGGCAGACCTGGCCCATGTCCCTTGGTCCTTCTATCCCTCTTGGCTCTTCCCTCTCTTGTAGAGAAAATGGTGCTGAGTGGTCATCTCTACATTCCCTGCTCATCCACGGTGTCAAGTTCAGAACATCACCTTGCCCTCTTGCCAGACGAGGAGGCAGTAGCTGTGCCCAGGGGTCAGACCACCCGGTGCTGGTTGCCTTGGGAGCCATCTGTTGGCAATCTGAGTCTCCTGGAAGACCTGTCTGGACTGCCAGCAGGCCAGAAAGTGCTAAGGACCTGCTAGGGCCCAGAGCAAAAGAGGCTGCAGCTCTCTCCTGCCGCAGCTCCTGCCTGGGCTCTGACGCTGGGTATGGGTGCAAGAGAGCGTTCCTCTCTTGTTTACCGTTGCTCTCAGCCTCTGGGTCAAACCTGCACCTTCTCCAGCCCCTCAGGAGAGCCAGGTTAACTGCACCTTTGAGTCGTCTGCAGGGTGGATTTCCTCTCCCCATGCCCAATGTGCTGTCTGCGTCTTCCTGCCCAGAGCTCTGCATCCGCCATTCATGGCCAGCTGCCCACCGCACCTTCCCAGCTCCCGTCTCTCCTCCAGTCTTACCCTCCAGACATGTGGAAATGCTTACATTTCTCAAGCATGCCCTGACCTCTGGTCCTCCTGGCTTCCAAGCCCAGCTCCTCTCCTGGGCAGAGCACCTTCCCCACCTCCCCTGCCTGCAAAACCCACTCGTGGCATTGATGAGTTGCCCCCCATGGCCAGGCCTGAGGTTGGTCCCTCTACATCGCCTCCACCACCCAACCTACAAGTTCCTGACTCAGTGTTGACTCCTTGGTGTGGGACACCTTCTGGATTCTCATTAAACATTTGTGGAATTCCACTCCAAGGAGAAAGAACTCTGGGGAAAGAAGGCTAAGCCCTCCACTCACCAGAGCAACGGTGGTGTCCTGCCTTGCAGCCCTTGTTGCTGGGCTGAGCTTCCAGGCTGTGTGTGTGTGGTGCCAAGTTATTGGCCCGGGGTTCAAAGACTCCTTGCCTCTCCACTACCTGAAGCATGCCCTTGGAAAAGTCACCTCACACTTTCCTATCTTCCTTCATTTACTCAGCATTTAAGGGGCGCTGGGGTGGCCTTGTGGTGTGTCAACTTAGTTAAGCGGAGCTGCATTTCCAATCCCTGTGATAAACCTCCTATTCTTCCACAATTCACAGATGGAACCCCAGTGGATACGCTGTGACAGGTACCTCCTAGAAAAGGAAACGAGCCATCACCCTCTCTGCGCTCATATTCCCCAGCTGTCCTACTGGGGGGAGCAATGAGATGATTCCTGGCTGCTCTGTCAACTGTCTGCTGGGACAAGCCCCCAAGTCCAAAGCACCGGGAGCCACTCTGCACACCCAGGGGCTTAGGAAACCATTCCTCCCAGGTCAGGGCGCTATGAGTCAGATAGTGACCCAGAAGCCAGGCTCAGATGACCTTGAGGCTCTGTCTACCCAGGGCCAAAATACAGACCTTTGGATTCTGATCAGCTCAGCCAACTACACGCTATTCTTGCTTTCTGTTAATCTTCAGGTCAAAGGCCTGCCCTGCTCAGTGCAGAAGGGAGCACATTGTAACCTCCGTACCACGAACCTCTGCGCTGTGCTTCTCAAACATCAGCAGGGAGGGAGCAGTTATGGTTTCTTGTTTTTGTTTTTATTTATTTTTGTTTGTTTTGGGTTTTTTGGGAGGGGATTTCCAATTTATCACAGGTTGACACTTTCATATTTTGTAAAATATGAATAAAAATAAATCTTTGGAGTAACAAAATGCAATCTTATAGAAAAAGAGAACGGAATAACGTCACTAGAGTTTAAAGACTGGGGGATAGGAACAGTGACGGAGGGAGGTTAGATAGCGGTGAAATGCAGTCAGGAGGAACTGGTTCTGGTGTTCCACAGCACGTGGGGTAACTACAGTGTACCGTGTGTGCTCTATTTCCAAATAACTAGAAGAATCCAGAAGTTCCCAGCACAAAGAAAGGATAAATGTTCGAGGAGGTGGAAATGCTGATTACCCTGAATGGATCATTTCGTTTTACATACAGGTATCAAATTATTGCACTGGGCCTCATTCAAGATGTACAAATATTATGTGTACATTTTTTTTAAAGAGAGAGGGACAGTGAGAGAGAGAGAGAGAGAGAGAATCAATTTTATTTAGTTTTCCATGTGACTTTCGTTGCTCCGAGACATTGTTGTGTACGTGGTGCTGGGGTTTGAACCCGCGTACTCGTGCATGCCAGGCAAGCACCGTAACCACTGAGCCACCGCTCCAGCCCCTTATGTGTACATTTTTAAGCATTTCTAAGAAAAATGAAATGTCAAAAAAAATCCCAATATTTGAACCCAGATTTTTTTAATAGTGTGTGTAGGCATAAAATTATTCTATCAAATTGCTAAAACGTTCCTAAATGTTTATTCTCGTTTCCTGCGCTCATCACAGGCTGACAAACAACAGTTTGTGGGTGCTGGTGTGCAGACCACACTTTGAGGATGGCTCCCTGACCCTCTCAGGCTCTGGGACAGACCCGGTTCCCCCACACGTAGGTATAGCATCTGAAGTTCCTTATTCTTCTGCTGCAGAACAAAGACAGGTCTTGCAGCCGCTCACCCTGTGACCTTGCCGTGAGACCCGGTCCTTCCAGATCTCAGTTTTCTCACAGGCAAAACGGCGCACAGGTAGAATGATAAGGTGAAGGACCTGCGAGCATCTTGTGAACACTTCCGTTGCAACACAGCAGCAGAGCACAGGCTGGGAGTTGGCCGTGGCTGCTGATTGATAGCTGGGAATAGGACTCATAGAGGAGCGCGTTTGGGGAGTCCTGGGAGTAGAGGCAGCCCCAGAGAGACAGGTGGTGTCTTGTTGGGCCCATCCTCCACTGAGGGCTGTCTAAGGGGAACGGAGGGCACTGGAGGACGAGGGAGGACAGGGCCTCCTCTCTGTGAAACACACTGTGAGCTCGCTTTTCAGTGTGCATGCTCAAAGGAGCCATCGCACCTCCAAAGGCAGTGAAAAAAAATCTTAATCTTTTTATCTATAAAACACAGAAGTGCAGCGAGCATGGTAGAACACACCTGTAATCCCAGTGACTAGGAGGCTGAGGCAGGAGGATTGCAAAGTCGAGGCCAGCCTGGCCCACTTAGCAAGACCCTCTCTCTCAAAAAATAAGGAGATGGAGGTGTAACCTACTGGTAGAACACCCCTGGTTTCAATCCCTAGTACAAAAACAAACAAAAACCTCCACAGATGTGCATACAGTAGTTAGCCCTTATCCACCATTTCACTTTCTGTTTATTTATTTAGGTACAAGAGATTGATCCTAAGGGTGCTTAACCAATGAACCACATCCCCAGCCCCTTTTAATTTTTTATTTTGAGACAAGGTCTCTGTAAGTTGCTTAGGGCCTCACTATGTTGCTGAGGCTGGCTTTGAACTTGTGATCCTCCTGCCTCAGCCTCCCAAGCCGCTGGGATTACAGGCGTGTGCCGCCACGCCCAGCCACATTTCACTTTGTGAGGTTTCAGTTACCCACAGTCAATTATAGCCTCAAAATATTAACAGTATATTATTATAATTGTTTTATTTTATTAATAGTTATTATTGTTAATCTCTCGCTGTGCCTAATTTGTAAGTCAAAAGACCACAGGCCTCTATGTACAGGAATGAGTTTATATATTATTCAGCCCTCTCTGTGGTTTCAGGCATCTGCAGGACAGCTTGGAACATCAGCCCTGCAGATAAGGGGAGACATCATAAACAGCTTATCTGTGGGGTCAACATTTCCAGGGGGGTTTCCATGAGGGAGGGAAATGTCTCAACGGCTCCCTGGGGTCCAATAAGGACACGGAGCTCAGACACATGAACCAGAAGCTCTACAGTCCTGCTTTTACAAGCCAGGGCTGGTGAGACCCAGGGATAACCAAAGTGCATTTTAGTGACAAACTCCTGTGACCTGGAAAGTCAGGGCCATTCCATGAGCCCTTCCTATGCCTCTTCTCTACCAGGCTGTTCTCTTCTGGAGCTCTGATCCACCCCCAGCTTCCCCGTGGCTCACTGTGACCTCGGAGTTGTCTTAAGAAGCTGGCATTTCACCCCAGGCGCGGCGTGAGGGCACCTGGGGGGCCAGGTGCGGACTGTGGTTAGCCCTAATGAGTTAGTCCCTGCTCTTACGCCAACTTGCAGAATGGTACCACAAGCCTGTGGCTGCTGAATGGGGGAACTCTTGCCTTCTCCCCAGCTTCCCCTCCCTCCCTACCCTAATTCCAACCTGGTTTGGACCAGCGCACTCCCTGGGAGACCCCTCACAGTCAGTCTCCATTCCGCTAGAGTGATCTTAAACAGGTTGGATCCTGCCACTGTCCTGCTTAAAACCTTTCTCTTTGTACTTAGAAAAGTCCGAAAGTCCTCGTGTCAAGCCTGCTTGTGGGTTTTTGGAAAGTCAAGTTCATTCCTGGCCTTTGTCCAGACCTCTTCTTAAAATGTTCCTCCTTGTCCCCTGCCCACATCTGGCTCAAAAGTTTGCCAGAGATTTTGCTAACCACCCCCAGTCTCCGCATTTCTCCACCGCGGTGTTTGTTCCTTCGTAACACATAGTTGTCGTGCCTTGCAATGGCTGGTTTGCTGGTTTATTATTGTCTCTCTTCCCACTAGACGGTTAATTTCCTGAGGGTGGGGCCTACATCCATCTCGCCTGCTACTATATATTCAACCCTAGGAGAGTGCCCGGCACATACCAGGCAATCAGTAATTATTTGTTGAGTGAGTCAGTGCATGCATGGGCAAATACTGAGGAAGGAGAGGGCTGGAATGAACATAGATGTCAAAGGTTAAGGGGCAGGAAGTCTGCCTCCCAGTGGGCCTCTTGACCTGGGACTGCCATTAAGGATCCTTGTGGGCAGGGAACAAGAAGCTGGGCTCAGAAAGGGAGCTGCCCAATATTTTCCAGGGTACAGACTCCTAGGGACCTGGGGACTTCACTGGCTTGATCATCTACCAATCTGCCACTGGTAATTCTCTAGAAGGATAGCTTTAAAGCCTAAACCTTCTCCCCAGTAAGGCTGTTCAGTGAGTTGGTAGGAACAATGAGTGGATTCCTCCTCTGACTGCTCTCATGAGTGTGTCCCAAAGGCAGGGAAGGAGGGAAGAGGAGGCTTAGTCGCCAATCCCTGGTCCAGTAAAGGGAGCAGCACTGGGCTTCTGGTGGGATTTGTACTTTCCAGGCACTGTTGTGACTTCTACACAACTTCCGTAAAAACATTCTCCCAACTTTACTTGACCCCATTAATTCATTGCGCAACACCATTGGTTTAGATTTTCAAGGAATTTTCTTGTCTTCAATCTCCCTGATTCAGCCAACCTAATCATCTGTGCAATGCTCTGGGGAAGAAAATGGAAAGAAAGAATATCAAATATCTAGAATATACCAGAACCTTGCCAGACATACATACATAATCTCATTGATGAGTCACTACCTGTGAAGCAAATCTTATTATTTCTGTTTTACAAAATACGAAACACAGAATCAAGACAATAAATAATTTGTCCCAAACCATAGATATTAGCTTAAAGCCCATTACAAGTTCTTCAACAGAATAGCTTGTGTTTTTAAGTCTTAAGGATATCAGATAAAAGTTTTGTAATTGGATTGAAAGTGGACATCCACTACATAATTCATGATCAAGATGGATCTCTTTGGAGAGGATTCAATGCTAATGAGGTCGAATAACATCTGTGGATCAGCTAGCAGATGTGTGCTGGGAGGTCTTGGCTGAAAGGAGAGGAAAGGAATTTCAGTGGGCTGGAAGGAAAACGTCCGGAGGCCTGCGTTCAGGTCCATTCTCACTTTTCACACGCTTGTGCCTTTATGCAGCTCCTTTCTAGGCCTCAGTTTCCCCAATAATAAAATAAGTAGGATATGCAGGCAGAGCAACCCTAATCCAAAACCCAGAAATCTGAAATGTCCTGAATCCAAACATGGCTCTCAAAAAGTTCCAGATTTTGGGCATTTGGGGATTTAGGTTTCCAGATTTGGGATGCTCCACTGGTAAAGTCTATGCAGGTATTCCAAAACCGGAAGCACTTCCGGTCGTAAGCATTTTGGGCAAAGGATGTTCAACTTGCAACACTTACTAAGTGCCCGCTGGCTCGAATGTTCCATGAGTGCCTAAGGCTCATTTCAGCAGCCCTGGACACACTAGCACCTTTCTTGAATTCTTTTCTGACCAGCATGGCCACATTTCCTGGTTCCAGGTCATAAAATCTCCAGGTTCCCGTTTCCCTCTCTATCACGCCTCTCCAGTGTTCTTCCATTCACGTAATTCAGATTTCGCTGGTTCTGCCATCTCTGCTACCTCTCTCCTGCCCAGTTCAGGTCGCAGTTGCCTCCCACACGCTTTCCACCAGTTGCCTCCCAACTGTCTCTCCCTCAGCCTAGGTTCGGGAACAGCCTGTGGGTGCTACCAGACCGATCTTGTTACAAGATCATGAAACTGTTCTCAGCCCTCATAAAGCCATGGCCCTGGCCTCCAAAACCTCCCAACTCAACCTCTATGCCTCCTAACTAATCCCTTGGCCTCTTTCCTTGTTGATGAAACATGGAGAGTGGACAGGGTCCAGCGCAAACTTCTGTTAGCCTGCAAATGCCCCAACTCTACCAGAGTTGGCTGATTTGTCAGCAGCCTGGCATGTGCCAGCCTCAACCTGCCTCCTCACTTCATTGCAGAACGTCTCAGGAGCCACTGAGGGGCTGGGGCCAGGACGATGCCAACTCTACGATACTGGGGATGGTTTTTAACCCTCTCAGCCTGTTCTGCATCTGTAAAAAAGGGAAGGTCACCCTCTTCCTGCCTCCTGCACAGATTTGTGGAGAAGGAATGATCATAGATGTAATCCTTCCTCCCTCCCTCCCTCCTTCTGTCCCTCCCTTTCTTTATTCCAGAAATATTAATCCTGGGGCTGGAGAGGTGGCTCAGTGGTTACAGTGCTTGCCTGGCATGCGCAAGGCCGCAGGTTTGAACCCCAGCACCATGTATATAATGAAGTGTTGGAGTAATGAAAGCCACATGAAAAACTAAATAAAATTGATTCTCTCTCTCTCTCTCTTTCTCTCTCTCACTGTCCCTCTCACTTTAAAAAAAAAATCAATCCTATGCACCAGGCACTCTGCTGGGATTGGGTATATTATGGTGCCAGGTCTATCTGGTCCCTGTCCTCAGGGAAAAGAGTGCAGTATTAACTAGCATTGTTCAATAGCACTTTCCAGGAGGTGAAATATGATAGCCGCAGATTGGATGCGGCCACTCAGTACTTGAAGCATAGCTCAGATGACCGAGAGGCTGCATCTTTAATTTTGTTTTTGACTCTTTTAAATTTAAATAAGCATATAGGACTGTCGGCTCCCACACGAGACGGCACGAACCTAGAGATCTAGTGGATAACAGACACATTAACAATAAGGCCAGCCTGAGCCTTACTGAGACCCAGTATCAAAGTAAAAAAAATACGAAGAGCTGGGGATGGAGCCCAGGAAGCGTTCACCTAGCATGCAGGAGGCCCTGGGTTTAATCCGCAGGACCAAAAATATTTATTAATTAACTATTCTTCAAAAAGTTAAACACAGGATTACCATACAACTCAGCAATTCACTCCAAGGTACACTCCCCCGCCTC
>PVKS010038509.1:0-17860 GCA_004027875.1 Aplodontia rufa
AGTAGAGGGACAAGATATCATGTAAACATTCAAAACATCATTTTCAGTGAAATGAATCAAACCACAATGCAGAAAAAAATTACCTTTAAAAACACATTGACATTTTTTAATGTTGCCACTACTTCCTTTCTTGCCTTTTCTTCAATTTCTTGTTTATACTGTTCTATTTGACTGGGTTGTTGTGTATTCACTTCTGTAAGCCTTTTGAGGTTCATCACTTCCTGTTCCAATATCCTTTGATCCTCCTCAAGTTTTTGACATTTTTCTTCACTCGTTTTTGTATGTAATAACTCCTGCCAAAGACACTGATACTGGTTATCCAGATGCAGATAAGACACAGTTCCAAGATGCAGTCTTCAATTTTGCTCTATGTTCATCAATATTATCAACAAAATAATGAAGAAGGTAGACTGAGAATAGTCCCCAAAAAGCCAACAACATATTTGACTCCCATTCAGTTGTAACAACATACACTCTAGATTCTTAGAATGTGGTCTCTTGAATTAGTCAGAAAACCAACTAAGTTAAAAACCACCAGGAATCTTAAAAACATATTCCTTACACCCATCATTATTGTCGCAAGACTTTTGCACTTGATTTCGGGTGTTTATTTTTCCATGAACGTTTCATGTCTTTCCTTCTTTAAATGACAAAAACACCTCTTCGTACAATGTCTCCTACCCTTTTCCCATCTTCAGTCTGCATAATTTTCTAAAGAAGTTTTAGGTACATCATGTTGAGTCATTTAGGCCTGCATCGATAAAGGGCTCTGAGACCTTGAAAATAAGACTCTAAATAATGAATCTTGTACCTAAGGATTCTAATGTCCTAAATAATTTTCTAAATTGCAAATTATTTATATGAATTTGAATTGCATTCTCAGAAGAAATGATTCTTGGTAAGAAGCAATGACATCTCCCAGGATAAAAGGTGAGTGACATGATTCTTTTGAGTTTGGGGGGGTAAAATGACTTAATTCAATAGTATTACCTTGAAATCCTCTGATTCTTTCCACGGAACAAGGGGGCATACAAAGCAACAACAACAAATGGTGAGATTTCAGTGGTAGTGAGTTGGGAGAAACTATTTTCCTTAGGATACAATGATTATTTAGAGTGGGTGGTTTAAAAATATGTCTATATATTCTTTGTCAATTTTTCTATGGAATTCCCTACCATAAAAATGAGCTGGACTCAGTAACTGGTTTCTAATGAAAAGAAGATGGTAAAACTGCTTTGTGATAACTTCCACCTGATTATCTCCAGGGAAGGTTGGCCTTAGAATCCAGCCACCATATGGTCAGGAAACCCAGAGCACACACTGAGTCCTCGTGGAGGTGGTCCAGCTCACTGCCCCTGCTGACAACCCAATCAAGAGCCAGCTGTACCTGCTCGGAATGTTCATAAACAAGCTTTTAATGACTGAGTCCCCAGTTTCAAGTCACCCCATATCATAACAAGTAGATAAGAAATAAGCTGCACTTACTCAGCATTGCCAAATTTACAGATTCTGAACAAAATAAATGTTGCTTTGAGCCACTAAATTTTGAGGTGGTTTAATATGTATCAATTCCTGGCACAGATACTGATACTAAATATGAGTTGTTGATATCAAAACAAAAGAAAATCACAACAACAAAAAAACATGTAGTACCCCTTTAGATAAGGAGGTAGATGAGACCAGAATGGACCTAAAAACAAACAAATAAACAAACAAACAAAAAAATTGACTTCAAAGGAACTGGTGGTCCTTAATAAAGGAAAGCTTCAATGCTTGTGAAGGAAATTATAGTGAAACATGGAGGGAAGGGGGCTCATTTACACAACAATTAAAGTAAAATCAACATCAGATAAAAGTTTAAAAAGACTACTAAAAATAAAGGAACCCTTTTAGGGCTATATTAACAAAAAGAACATGGTATTGGTATCAAAACAGACATGAAGAACAATGGAACAGACTAGAAGATACCAAGACAAACTCACAAATCTTTAACCATTGGATATTTGACAAAGGGCCAAAAATGTAGTGTGGAGGAAAGACAGCCTGTTCAAAACAATGGTGCCGCAATAACTGGACAGACATACGCAGACAACCGATATTAGATCCTTATCTCACATCCTGCACAAACATCAAATTGAAATGAGTCAAAGAAGTAGAAATTAAACCAGCAACTACACAAATGCTGGAAGAAAAAAATAGGTTCAACACTCCATGACATTGGTGGAGGCACCTCCTTCCTTAACAAGACTCCCACAGTGTAAGATTAAAGCCAAGAATAAATGATTGGGCTGTCATTAAACTGAAAAGCTTCTGCACAGCTACAGAATTAGTCAAGAGTGTCAAGAGAGAACCTACATAATAAGCGAAAATCTTTGCCTGCTATGCCTCTGACAAGGGAGTAATATCCACAATATACAAAGAACTCAAAAAACTGAACACCCAACACACAAATAATCCAAGCAATAAATGGGCTAGGTAACTAAACAGAAACTTCTCATCAGAGGAAGTCCAAAAAGCCAATAAATATATGAGAAAGTGTTTTATATCACTAGCAATCAGAGAAATGCAAATCAAATCTTCACTGAAATTCCACCTTTCTCCAGTCAGAGTGGCAAAAATGAAGAATACAAACATTAACAGATGCTGGAGGGGTGTTGGGGAGAAAGGAACATAAATGCAGTGTTGGTGGGACTGCAGATTTGTATAGCCACTCTAGAAAGCAGAGTGGAGACTCCTCAAAAAACTAGAGTTGGAACCACCTTATGACCCAGTTAGCCCAATCCTCGATATGTTCCCAAAAGTGTTAGAAACGGCATACTACAGAGGTTCAGCTACATCAATGTTTATAGCAGATGAATTTATACTATCTAAACTATGGAACCAACACAGATGCTCCTCTCTTGAAGTGGGTTCAAAAATGTGGTATACATATCCAATGGAGTTCTACTCTGCTATTAGAGAGAACAATATCATGGCATTTGCAGCCAAACAGATGAAGATGGAAAAAAAATCATGGTAAGTGAAATATCCCAAACTCTGAGACTTATGGGCAGAATGTTTTCTCTCATATTTGGAAGCCAGAGATTAAAATCTAAGACAGGATGAAAGTTAGCTAAGTTTAAATAATAAAGTCATCATAGTGGAAAATTCACACAAGCTGGGGAACCATAGTTGTGAATGAGGGAGGAGAAGGGAGGCAGACAAGGAGGGAAGGCAGGGATTTGGGGGGTTATTAATGCAACTGGGAACTCTCAACTCCCATGAGAAGCCCAACTATACACAGGCAGGCAGAGAAACTCAGAAATTTCAACAATACACATGTATATTCTTATTTCTATCTATAACATGGGGATATTGCAGAGGAGATATGAGAGCCAGGCATGGACAAAGTGAGGAGATCCTGTACTAGGATGGGCCTTAACTTACTTTGTCAATATCCAAGTATGCATGAATAAGTAACAATGATTCCCTCCAATATGGAAGACTATGTCAAACAAATAAAAAAATAAAGGAACCAGGAATGATTGGTTTCAAATATCTGTTTTTCATTTGCAGACTCTCCATATATCAAACTGCCAAATATCGCTGAAAGGAATGGCTTCTAGGATATGACCAAATCCAATGTGCTTTTGGGAACACAAAATCTAAAGATGAAACCAAGACTATGACTGTGAAAACCTTTGTTAAGCCTTCAGAAGTCTATGGTGGTGCCTCAAATTCCCCTAAGGGTCTTAAGGGTACAAAATTCTTAAAAGCATTATCCTATTACAGATTGATAGGAAATCGAAGATGACATGTATATCTTAAATAGAACTTTGAAATGGCTTTTCTAATGCCACAGACCCTCTTAAAATCTACAGCATTCAACTTCTTAAGAGACCTGTGTTAGCAAAAGCACTGCTTGCTATTTGGAGTAAGGGAGGCCTGGATAGCAAAATGAAAAGAGGTCTTTGGAGCTTGGAAAAGAGGGAAAAGCAAAGAGAAACATGGCTTGAAGTACAATAGTTAAAAAACATTAGAGTTGTTTTAATTATCAAAATCAGCAATTTTAACTGATTTCAATTTGAGGATCATAGAAGAGAGAGGCAACTTTGAGTATTTATCTATCAAACTGCTATTACATTCATTTTCCATCTAATTTTTTTGAGACAGGTTCCTGTTAAGTTGCTTAGGGTTTTTGCTAAGTTGCTAAAGCTGGCTTTCAAGTTGGAATCCTTCTGCCTCAGCCTCTCAAGCCCTTGGGATTACAGTTGTGCCCCACTTTGCCCAGCACTGCCTGATTTTTAAGTGCTGGGCTCTTGAATAATTTTGTTTGGATGAGTTGAACTGTTTACTCCATATGTCCTATATTGAGCTATAAGCACAGTTATACCTATTTGCTTAATTAAGTCAAAAAATGTGAATACAGGGAAATGTGGTTTCTGAGAATGTAGAATCAGTGCCAAGAAAAGGATTAGCTCCAGTGCTGTGCACAAGAACCAGATGCCAGGTTGCAAGTTACAGAGACAGCTCAATTTCCAGTCAGAAATGCTGACAGGTTCAGGTTTAATCCTCTCCTTCCTAGAGATTCAAAATTGACAGATGATTTTATGAATTGATTGAGCTAATAAAGCATAATATAGTATACAATAGACCAATTCAGAAGATCCTGGGACCAAGATTTGATGGAAATGAGAGGGAAGAGGGAAGTCCTGGGTGAGAGATTAAGGTTTGAATGGAGAAAAGAAAAGGAATGGACTCTATTTTGTAAGTCTGACTTCCCATCATGTCACAAAGTTGTCAAGGCCTGAGCTGGCCCCAGTCTACTTAAAGAAGCAAAAAACCACACAGCTGTGATGTTAAAGAAATTGCACTATGAGACAACTGGTACTGTACGACATGACTGGAAAAGAGTGAAATTTGATTTGGGACTGCCATAGGGACAGACATAGGTCATCATACTAGAACTGAGAATCCAAAACCCAATGCACATACTTATGGTCAACTGATTTTCAACAAATGTGACAAAGTAATTACAGGGGAAAAATATTCATGTCAGAGACAACTTCCTCACAAGCCATTACTTGGTGCGTAATAGCTTATATTTGTTCTGTTTCTGTTGAGTCTTAGTGGTTACTTTTAGTGTAATAATTTTCCCAATCAGGTAGGGGAGGGGGCAGAACTCACTGTTAGGTTGACCAGCAAACTTTATTTTTCTTTTGTAATGCTAGACTTTTACATTTGAATTCACCAATTGTTTACAATACTTAATCCTCAAAACCTCCTTGAAAGGCTTAGATTACAAGAGAAGTTTGAAATTCTAGATGAAATAATTACTGAAATTTCTTAGAATTTAAAACGTCATTCTAAAATATCATTAAGGACTCTAACAGATAATTTTATGCTAAAGTCCAGAGCAGCAGTATGCACAATGGCCAAAAAGCTGAAAATAAATCAAAATTCCATCAATGGATGAACGGCTAAACAAAAAATGATTTATGTATAAAACATTAGTTTTAGAATATCACATCATTTTTATTAAAGTCTTACTACCAAAATCATTAATTTTATGAGCTTGTTCCACTACTTAGGATTTGCACCACCAGTGGCAAGTAATGAGTATGAACACAACCAATACTTTTGTCAATGAGACTTTTCATATGGCCTCAAATATTTTTTTTTAATTAGATGGATATAGAGATACAATTGAGGGGGAAACATTATCAAACATTCAAGAACCATTGTATATATACTTAGTTATCCAGGGCTAATACCATATCATGGATGCCCAGCATGGGTTCCCCATGTTTTTGTTTCCCCCAGAAGAATTCCTGAGTTAAGTGGATATCTTGTGGAGGACAGCGATCTCCTTCTGACATGATTCCCCCATATTCCCTTTCTCCAGTCTCCTAGGAATTCTTCCTACACCCTCCCCATCCATCTCCCTCCCTATGCCTCCAAGTATCCTAGGGAGTCATCTCCCTGTTGCGTTGAGAATCATATAATTTGAAGTTATTAACTTCACCGTCTAACATACTGCTTCCCCATGTATTCCAGCTTCCACAGATGAGAGAAACCATTCGGCCTTTGAGTCTCTGAGATTGGGATAGTTTACTTAGCACAATTCTTTCCATGTCCATCCATTTGACTGTAAAAGCCATAATATCGTCTTCTCTATTGGCCTAGTAGTATTCCATTGTATTTAAATACCAAAGTTTTTGCATCCACTCATCGAGTGAGGGGCATCTGGGTTGGTTCCATAGTCTAGCTATAGTAAATTGAGCTGCTATAAACAGTGATGAAGCCACATCACTATAATATGCTGATTCTAACTCTTTTGTAAAAATACCCAAGAGTGGGATAGCTGGGTCATAAGGTGGATCCATCCTTAATTTTTTGAGAATTGTCCACACTGCTTTCCAGAGTGGCTGAACCAGTTTGCAGTCCCACCAGCAGTGTGACAGTGTTCCTCTTTTCCCACAGCCCCTCCAGCATCTGTTGTTATTTGAATTTTTCAGGGTTCAAATATTCTTACATATCACTGCTAGAGAATGAAAAATTCCTTTTCACTCTCATGAGGCTGACTTACCATGTTGGTCCTCGACAGGTTTTCCTCAAGCTGTTCAATTTTCCCTGCTTGCTTTCTTACTGTGACTTTTAAGGTGGAAATGTCAAGTTTAAGCCTAAAAGATATATTTGGAAACAATTATTCTCACAGCCCAATTTTTAAAATATGAAAAACAATTCTGAACAAACATCTGAAAGAGGAATTAAATGAATTAATAAAAATCTGAAAGGTAGATTTTGTAACTGTACCATTTTTCTAGATGTACTTTGTGAATACTGTGCACAGTTTGGGGTTAATGTGCAAACATTATGCATTTCTCATGTTCTTGGGGTACTTGGAATTGATTCTAGGCCTTGTGAATGTGAAGCACCCACTCCACTGCTCAAACTACGTTACCAACCCTCAATTGTGTATTTCAAAAGCTTAAATGCTATACAACATAATCCTTTTTTAGAGATATTGTGGGAAGGGGAAGGGAGGGATAAGGGTGGGTAATTGGGGGGTACTCCTGGGGGTAATTGTAATATCCAGAATCTATACACATTTTATATTATTTTGTTAAAAACTTGTATGGTTGTTCAAAAAAAATTTAAAAAAAAGAATATCAAATGTGAGTAAGCCAGATAAAGCTGAGGGGGGTTGAAATAACACATTATAAACAGAAAAAAAAACTTAAATGGTGAAAATGTGCCCTGCCTTCACATACACATGTGTATAATCATAACTGATATAAAATTCTCAGACTACACTGCTTATTTGTCCATAAATACCTAAGTTATTTTGTGTAAGTTTTAAATTATACCTTTCTAAGTTATCTCGCAGCTTCTTAACAAAGCGTACATTCTTTCCATCTTGATTCTGGTGTACATGCAACTGAAACAAAGAAGGAAAAACAAACTTTACTAATAATCTAGTACAAATCTTCCCAATATCTGGTTAGTGGGAAATTTTGTTGGAACTTGGCCGTACCTGTTCTTCTGCATATTATTTACGGTTGCTTTTGTGCTGTAACTGCAAAATTAGTTGAATTGATGCAACAGTGATCTTAGGGCCCACAAAGTATAAAACAATACTACCTGGCCCTTTTCAAAGTAGTTTTTTTACCCTTCATCTAGTACTGAAACACATTATTCTTGTTTCTAAATTGTTTTGTCAGATACTTCAAAAGACAATATTGGTAAAATGGAGAAATTAGAGGAAATTCTCTTAAGATTAGAATTTATATATTTGTATTCTAATCATTATGTTATCAACTATCATTTAAAAATTGATGTGTGTAGGTGACCAAAGCTATGCTGATAATAGAAATTCACATGATGCTTTAGGTTACAACTAGATGCCGTGTGGAATCCTTTGAGAGGTGGAAGCTTCAGAGACATCAGAAAGCCAGGTTCATGCAAGGCTCCCAGTCCCCTGAATTCCAGCTTGCCAGTGACCAGCTGTGTGGTCTTGAGCAAAGTAACTTTCTGGGTCTCAGTCTCTTCACCTGAGAAATGGAGGTAATAAAAGTCCCTACCTCATAGACTGTTGGGCAGACTGAATTAGGGACAATTCCTAAGTCCTTAGAAGTGAATTAGCACATGGTGAGCTGTATGCAATCTTTAATTTTTGCATTATTATTGTATAAGTTCTAATAAAATTTGACAGTTTAGGCAGATGGCATGCTAAGGTCAGTGGCACCATTTGCAGTGAGAGTAAATGGGGATAATGAGGTCTGAATATATCTCAGCACTCCATAAAACCATCACTGATTCCACTGGGCAACAGTACTTTTCCCACTTATAATAATTTCTAGCTTACTTTCAGTGAGGAATGATTAATGTAATTTAATGTAGATCAATGCAAACAGCACCTCCTCAAGTAAGTGGTGTGTAACTGACACAGCCGTAACAGGAAGGCTAAAGCGACTGACCTGAAAGTACTGAACTCTTGCTACACCAAAGTGTCTCAATCACTTGTTTTAAATTTTACAGTAGTGGGAATTGAATGCATGCTAGGCAAGTGCTCTACAACTGAGCAATGGTATGGACCATTTTTTTATTCTATTTTGCAACAGAATTTTATTAAGTCACTCACCCAGGCTGCCTCAAACTTGTAGTGCTCCTGCTTCAGCCTCCAGAGTAGCTGGTATCATATCAATTATTTGCATATGAGATACTGTTCCTCTGTTGGTGAGTGTGTCCTTATACAAGAGACCCCCTCAAGCCAAATATAAATGAAAGCAATGTGAAATTTAGGCTAAATTGTTCTTCACAGAGAGGGCGTGGTGAGTGCGGCCTGCGTCCTGGGCCCTCTGGGGCCCTCGGGCCTGAGGCCGGCGGGTGAGCGGGGACCGGGGACAGGCGGGGACAGGCGCGGTCTGTGCCCTGCAGACACCCGGAGCTCCCGCTGCGACTGCCAGGGCTGGGCCAGGCTGTGGAGGACCGGGAGCCTCTTCCCCCGCCTGGATGACCTGATGGCGGCGGCGATCTGTCGCGGCCTGGACCCTGGGGGCCGCCGGGTCTCCCAGGCGGAGCCGCGGCTGAGGACGTGGCGCCTTTGGGTGGCGGCGGGCGCGGCATGGTGACAATGGTGGCCGCCTGGTCGCGGCGGAGGCCGGCAGGGGCGTCGAGGACCCGAGAAGGTGGGTGGAGGCCGGAAACCCGGCCACGCTGGGGACAGCGGCGTGGGCAGACCAGGGCCTGGCGGGAGCGCCCCGTGCGGGGTCCTGAGCCCTCATCTCCAGCTTAACCGTCCTGGAAGGCGAGCGAAGCCGCGGACGACGACGGGTGGCACGGTTGGCGGCCCTGGGGCGCTTGGTTCCACCAGAGAACCGGCGAGGAGAACGCACCACCTCTGCCGGCTGGAAGCGCCGCCGCCCTTGGGGAAGATTTACTGGCCGTGTAGACGGCCTGAGTATATAACCAAAAAGCCGCTCTCAACTTTCCCCCAACCTCGGAAACATATTCTCACTGAATTACAGAGCTTAATTTCCCCCTGTTGTTGAATTAATCTATCACACTGAGGGCAGAAACTAATTGATGCCAAGGCGTGGCTTAGGCTACTATTATCTGGTCTCTACCTCATCAAAATTGGAAGCAGCAGGTCTTTGTTAGAACGCTGCCACATCTCCGCATCTATTTCTATCTAACTTGGAAGACAAATCCCTATGTTATACATAATCATGATGACAAGCATTTCCACTAAACTCAAACAAGACAAGGCTGTCCAGTTTCACCACTCATATTCAGTATTGTTCTTGAGACCCTAGTTGGAGCAATAAGGCAAGAGAAAGAAATCAAATGGATAATAATAGGAAGAGAGGAAGTCAAATTCTCCATTTTTTCTGATGATATGATCCTGTATCTCGAAGATCCAAAAAACTCCACCAGCAAACTGCTTGAATTTATAAGCAGATTTAGCAAAGTGGCAGGCAACAAGATCAACACCCATAAATCAATAGCTGCCCTAGACGCGCTCCAGCCTGGCTGGGCTTCAGTTTTCATACTCACCATGTGTCTGTCAAAGGTGTGAAGTTGGGCAGGGGTGAGCTGTGCCCAGTGGATGCAGTCACCTGTTAGACTTGGGGAAGGAGGGGTGGGATAGGTTTGGGGAGTTGAGGTGGCATCCCCTGACTTCCCAGATTTGCTGAGTCTGCAGTTTGCAGGGCTAGAGAGAGACTTGTGGAGGCCCAGAGCGGTTGGGTAAAGACTTAACGGAGTCAGGACACATAGGCCTCACACGCCTCCAGTGAACCCAGCTCTCAACCTGCAGTGCAGCTGGGAGCCCCACACACCTGCTTAGTAAATAGAGCATGACCTCTTCAGGAGCATGTCTCCACCCATGCTCCAAGGCTAGTGCTAGATTCTGCCCTTTTCTTTTTTTTTTTCCTTCGATTTTCTTAACACTACTTTTCTGATGCAAGGGCAGCAACTTTTTCTGAATGAGAAATCATGTGGCTCCTCTAATTGTGTCCCCCTCATCTCATGCTTGTCTGTGTAATGGTGACACCTCATGCGCAGGATCTGGCTGTGAAGTCATGTTGAAGACATGATTTGAGGCTCTGGAGTCATCTGACTGGCAGCCTGATGGAACACAACATGGGACTCCAGGAGCGACTGCAAGCAGTCATGTCTCCAAGTCACCAGATGCACCCTAGGTGCCTGCAAGTCATCAAGATCCCCCGGCTACAAAACTTACCTTAAAATATGTATCTTGCTTGCTTGACTTTAAGGTTCCGCATAACAAGCTTTACAGATGATGTGCCTGTTCTCAGAACAGGATTACAGCAACACCCCTTCATGCTTACACAGAATTGATAGAAATTCTTTGTCTGTAAAGCTCCTTAAAAGTTTGTTTCTGTTTGGTTTGGTATGGTTTTTGTATGTCTTTGTTAAACCCAATAAATACTGTGGTAAAAGGCTGCCCCTGCATCCAAATTTTCTTTCTTTTTTTAATAGAGGGACAGTGAGAGAGAGAGAGAGAAACTCAGTTTTTATTTACTTTTTCATGTGGCTTTTCTTGCTCCAACACTTTGTTATGTACATGGTGCTAGGGTCTGAACTCACATCCTTGCATATGCCAGGCGCATACTCCAGCCACCCAAATATTCTTTCTGAGTCTTTCTTTCATAGAGAAGTCTCATCATCGGTAACTGTCTAAAGCACAGCTGTGTGAATGTGAAGAAGTTAGATCATTCTCTTTAGTTCTACCCAAATCAAAAATTCATGGTAAGATTTGACCCCACTTCCCTCAAATAAATGCATTGGTGGTGATTTGGAACAAAAATAAAAAGATAAAGGGAAATAAGATTATCTGAAAAACTGCATGTGACCCTATGATTGCTAAGAGACACTCTGACAAGCTCATGCTGGAAAATGATATGTACAAGATGTGAAAGGAACTGAACACAAATAATGAATATGCAGATTTATAAAAGTGATTTCTGCAGGGTGAGGCATGGAGTGAAACAGGGCTTGCAAAAAAATGCAATGGCAATAAAAAGATCCTTTAAAGTGGTCTTTGGAGCAAGGAAGAAACAATGGAACGAGGCCCTCTGCTTGGAGCAGATGGTATAACGCTAACAGATGACAGCAGACTACAGATCTTCAACTTCAATTTTGTGAAGTCCTCTCCATCAGGAGAATTGTGTTCCCATGGGAAAGATATGTTAGAACAAATATTTTAAAAGAAATTGAAGCTCCAGAAAGTGAAGAAGTCACAAAGCAACTGTTTTGGGGGCTTCTGTTTGATCTCTTCATTCATTCATTCATCAGATGTTAACTGAGTGTCTGTCACATCCCATAGGCTGTGCAGAACAAGCGAGAGACAATCATTCTCCATTCCCATGTTCAAGGATTTCATCCTCCTCCTCTGGAGGAATCAAAAAGGAAATAAGTGAAATTTTCTGACTACTTTGGATGCCTAGGATCCCATGTACCATTGAAGGCTGTGTATAGGGCTCAGTAAGAAACTAATATACTGTAAAGAAGGAGGCAGGTGAAGCCATAGACTTCTCAGAGTTTCATAAATAAGGATTTAACAAGGTGGGAAAATGAAGGGAAGAGATAGAGAAAAATGCTCCTGGTAGAAGAAAATACACACTCAAGGGCTGAGAACAGCTTTATGAGCTACTGGAAGAATCTGCCTGTGTGAGCACATGGCTACTGTTGGCATTTTTTGAGAAGCTGTGGTGCACGGTCTTGGTTCCAGAAGACAGGGAATGATAAAAACTTGATTACCTAAAATGGGATCATGAAGAACTATTTGTGTTTTCTCACATCTTTACTGTTTCCCTTACATTTATGCATCCTAGTTCATGTTCTTTGTACCAGGCACTGACAAAGCATGTCGTTGATGAAGAAGCAAGAGGCCCCCATGTGCATCTCCTCCTCCCCCCACACTTGGTTCTAGGTGCAATATCTTTAGATTCCAACTTATTTTTCTCTGTGTGGAATGGTCTTATGGTAATACTAATTCTAATGCGATAAACTTGGAGGATTATCAGCTGGGTGATCGGGACCATTAGCTATGGTGTGCAAAATGATCAAAACCCCAGTGGAGACCATTCCCAGAGGGCCTGGGGCCCCACAAATGATTAGGTGGGAGGACAACTTCTTGTGGAACAATTTAGAAAAATGTTAATGAACATGCTTTTTAGTGAAGTAATATATAGGGATGCTTGGCAGTGCTATTTTGATATTAACATGCATGGACTCAAATTGCAGATGATAAATACCTGCAAGAGATAGCTTGTAAGATGGATTAAAGCCTTAAAATTAAAGAGAACAGTTTCCATTTTATGACAAAAGGCTAAAACAAATATATGAAATTTATCCCAGAATAAATATGTCTCTGAATTCTGAAAAAAAATCAATTTCATGAGTGCAGGTTGGAGGACACAAAATGATGTATGTAAAAGAAGGCTTGTGGGGCTGCAGCTGTGGCTCAGCAGTAGAGCACTTGCCTGGCATGTGCGAGGACCTGGGTTCAAAGTTCAGCACCACACACACAACTGTCTGAAAAAACAAAAACCAGATGAAAAAATAAATAAAATTGCCCCTGCCTCCCTCTGCCTCTCTCTCTCTTTCTCTCTTTCTCTCTCTCTCTCCCCCTCTCTCAGAAGATGAATGCTTATAAAGTTTAATTTCACATTTCAAAACCAATAAATGGGAGCTGGAGTGGTGGCTCAGTGGTTACAGCGCTTGACTGACATGCGCGAGTCCGCGAGTTCAAACCCCAGCACCACATGCACAACAAAGTCTTGGAGCAACAAAAGCTGCATGAAAAAACTAAATAAAAAATTGCTTCCCTCGATCTCCTGTTTCTTTTTTTTTTAAAGCGGGGAGAGAGAGAGAAAAAGAGAGAGAGATGGAATCAATTTTTATTAAGATTTTCACATGGCTTTCGTTGCTCTGACACTTAGCTGTGTACATGGGTGCTGGGGTTTGAACCCGTATACTTGCACATGCAGGGCAAGCGCCCTAACTGCTGAGCCATCGCTCCAGCTCCTATCCCCTCTTTCTTAAAAAAAAAAAAAAGCCAATACATGCCTTGCCAGAAAAAGTGGAACCAAAATGGAAATTTAAAAGGCTGTGGAAATGCCTCTCCTCCCTTCTGGTTCTTGTCTCCTTTTCCCCCCAATAAAGAATTATCCACCCAAAATGTTAACAGTAACAAAGTCCAAAAGCCCCATATTATATTTACATATTCATCACAGTTCTCTGTATACTATGGTGTCCTGAAAATTATCTCCAAGAAATATTTTCATGCCAGAATTTTCTTCTCTGTAAAATGGAGATACTGATAGCACTCACTTCACAGAGTTGTTATGACAGGGACACAAAATCAAACATGAGATATCTGGACCAGGGGAAGGAAAGCAGGGGGTGCCCTGTGAAGAGTGAGAATGTAAAACACAGCACAGGGTGGCACTGGGGGAGCCTTCAGCCTTGGGGAGGAAGGAGGTTTACAGAGCCAAATTCAGAGTCTAGGGAACAGTTGCTCAGAAAGGGCTGCCCAAGCGGGAAGCAGTGGTCTTGCAGACCAGCAGCTGTGGGCTGGATGATTCTGATTTATCCAGAGAAGAAGGAGAAAGAGCTTGGGGCCTGGGTTAGTGGAAGCCTGGGGGGAGTTTTCTTGCCCTTCAGGGTTTCCTGTGCAATGCCCTCAACAGAACTTGTGTTTGACGGTGTTCTGTTCTCACTCTCCAACAAGGTGCCAGAGCCATGTGGGAAACAAAGAAAATAATTGAAGAGGTACTCAATAAGAAAAGCAAATCCTGCTTATTCAGTTTGCTGTAACAAGGGAGTCTCTTGTGTTCCTGCTGAGGTCACAAGGCAGGCAGAGGACCGGGGAGGGCTCTGCAGAGAGAAAGGGAAGCCCCAGCTGTGCCCTGGTAAGAGGCCTGGCTCAGGGAATCAGGAGGATCAGGGTAACTGAAAGCAGGGCATCCCATGTGATAGGTCAGGAGTCGGGGGTGTTTTTTTCTGGTTGGTCTTGAGTTGAAAGTGGGGACAAAATTATGGAAGCTGTCAATTATTAACCGAGTCTTGGACACTTGGGACTGATTATTACAGAAACTGTTGTAAACTTCCTGGATTGTTACTGAAGGCAGCAATCTGGTTCTCAGGGTTAATGTCGTAGAAAAAGTGTTCCTTTCCTGGGCAGGTTGTTGGAGAGTGTGGTCAGAGTTCTGCTGTCATATATGCCACAATCATTGTTTATTCACATTCATTCTCTCAGTTTGCTTTCCCTCTGATTAGCTCTTCCTTTGTGAGTTTCTGGTTATTTCATCTGCTCTGGAGCAGGACCCCCATACCACCACTACCACCCAAAAAAAACTGGCTTCAATTGATTATGTACTCATTCAAGTTGATTATCATTTCTAACATAAATTTTATGGTGTAAGGAGTTAATGATTCTGATGCTCTGAAGTGAACTTGAGTCTTACCCTTAAATTCAAAAGCTCACTTTTGTTCTGTTGTCTGATGGTTCCCAGAGGCAATGAGAAAGAATAGGAAAGAACAGTAAGAATAAGGATGTTTAAAAATAAACAGCCCATGACACACAATATGTAAGACTTAACTACATTCGCCGATGTGATATGGAGTTGCTCTCCCTGGAACCGCAGAACAACCTGGAATATTTAGAAGGATTATTGAAGCACAAGCTTTTGGAAACAGAATTTGAGTCAGAATTCAGCATGTAACCTAGCAACAGCTAGACTCTGGGTGAGGTAAGTTATCTTTTATTTTTTAATGTTATATATCAATTGTGAAAGTAAATTTACCAAACTCAGCTTTGACTTCTCTTTCTTTCTAGGGATGCTTATCAGTATGTACACATTGGTTTCCAGCAGCTTATGCAAACTGTTATAGCCCTTTCAATGCATAATTAATTAAGCCTCGTATCCCTATCCTATAACTGAGAGGTAGCTCAAATGAATTTGCTTGAACATTGCACCATCCGTAATTCTTCAATTAGTCTAAAGTTAACTTCCAGCTGCCACTTCCATTGGCACGTACACTTTAGCATCATGGTTTCTTTTTCAATAATGAAAGTACCTGAGTATGATTTTAGGATATCTCCTTGATATTGTTGTTTGAGATTATTACTAAATAAAATCCAGATTACTTGATAAATTCAGTTACAAAAAAGTTGAAACTTGTCATATTTATTGCATGACTTTGAATTATTTTTTCCATTCTGAGGATTGAATGCATGCTAGTCAAGCACTCTACCACTGAGATCAACCCCAGCCCTGCTACATTTTTTAAGATCTTTATAAATTAACTTTTGGATGATTAAAATTAAAATATTTCAAGGTAAAAATATTAATAGTATAGGACTACCTGATAAAAATAAACCAAAGGGAGCAGCTATTAAAATATTCCTGTCAAGCCTGCCCTAGGGAACAAATTTTTGCAATAAATATCTTTTGCATATGACATTTAAAGCAGTTGATTAAGGGAAAGGAAGAATTGAAAGTTAGCAGGAGTGGGAGTAAGATTTTTAATCTCAGGACCTTCTCTGCATTCCCTTTCTGATTGCAATAGGAGCTGCTGCACTAAGGTGGTTCATGAGGCTACAGTTGTATCTGCTGGGATGCTATGGCTAAAGATTACTGAGTTCTGCTTCTTTCATTCTAGTTTCTCTTACTTGCAAAACTTGGGAGATATGAGAGATATTTTTACAGGTTTATATGAGCGTGGTTATTTACAGAAGACTTATAATTTGGCTAAAGACAGTTATCTTTGAAAAAGGCATGACCAGATGTGTCCTGCTGCTCTGTATACTGATATGCCTTTGATAGAGGCACATTACACTTTTATTTCTGGCTGTACATTGAATTATTTAGACCTTCAAGGCAGCTGATTGAACTGCAGCAAATCAAAAATTTATATGATTCTAATTTAGATTGGAGTCCTTCTCTCTCTTTTTTTCTTTTTAGATTTTCAGCCTGACAGTGACAAATCACTCCTCTGCTGGCAGAGAGTGGAAATTAAGGCATTTAGAGTTGCTCAAGCATTTGTGCTAATGAGAACTTCTGATATGATTTGCATGCAAAAGAGTGTACTTCTTCTACTTGTAACAAACAAATTTACTGCACAACAACATGTTATGTTATGCTGGCAGTCACCTCTTTAGTCTCGCATTTAATGCAAGAGGCCACATCAAGTTTTCTTAATATTTATTAAGAACAATCAGATTTATATGGAGGATTGCATTATAATATTTTAAAGTTCAATATTTATCAGGTTGAAGTTGGGTTTTTGATAAATTCTTTAAATTACTTTAATTATAAAAAGAGGCCACATCAAGTGTTCCACCTATACCATATAGATTTGTGTATGGACACTCCATTCTTCCTGTAATTAATGACACATTTCTTAGAATGTGTCCCCAATGTTAAGTGATACCTTTGTGCATATAAGAGTCAGCAGAGAACTCTTTCCCTGTCAGGGGTGGTCACAGCAAGAAGACAGCTGTCTGCAAGACAGGAAAGAGGGCCCTCACCAGAAACCACATTGACTTGATGTTGGACTTTCAGCCTCCAGAACTGTGAGGAAATGACTTTAATTAGTTTAAGCCACCCAGGATATGGAAATTTGCTATGGGAGCTGCAGCAGGCTAACATTAAGCGAGATAAGTAGCATAGTGGGCCTCCATATCCATGCACTCTGCACCCATAAAGTCAACCAATTTCAAATAGAAAATATTTTTTTAAAAAGATTGCATTTGCCCTAAACAGATATACACTTTTATTGTTATTCCTAAACAATGTGGTATAACAAGAATTTACATAGCATTTACATTGTATTAGGCATTATAAGCAATCTAGAAATAATTTAAATCTTACAGATGGGTGTGCGTAGGTATGGACAAATAGTAGGCCCTTTTACATCAGGAATTTGAACTTTTAAAGATTTTGGTAGCCATAGGATCCTGGAACCAATCCCTTATAGACATTGAGGAAACCATGTTTGATTTCTAAACTTAGATCTTAATCTTATTCGTTGTGATTTATGCTACGCTTCCTGCACATGGTCTAAGACGACCATCTTATGAAATAAACTTTTGATCTGTTATCCTCCACGATCATTCGATTTAGTTAATCTATCTACTATCTTTGTATGGAATTACATAAATGAATATTCAGTAACAAATGATTCTGTTCTCTGTGGATAGGGTCACGTGCAATGTGGAAAGGAACACTGAACCAAGCAGAACTTGTGTAGTAATGGAACTTCTATGGTTCCTCAGGCTGTTTTTCCCCAGCACACACACACACCTGCTGAGCACACACACACACACACACACACACCTGCTGAG
>PVKS010038510.1:0-17888 GCA_004027875.1 Aplodontia rufa
GCCACAGCAAGAGTTCAGCAACGTCAGTGTCTTCTGCTTTTAGTAGCTAGGAACTGTTGAATTGAGGTTTTTTTTTTTTAAAATGAGGAGGCTGATGGCCCTGACAGAGTGATTTTCCTGCCTTGAAGCAAATAAAAAAGAGGATAAGATGTGACTTGAGGATTTCCAGGCCTTGGATCCAGGCAGAACAAACAGTACTGTGGTCCCAGAGAACAGGGAGCCCGTGTGGCCAGCCCTGTAGCCGCCCTGTGTGGGGAAAGGGGACCTGGGCCACTGGCCTCCCATGGGGGACCCTGCCCTTCCCAGGTGGAGGGGCTTGAGGCACTGACACAGGAGCAGCAGGGCTCTGAGCAAGGGGTGCAGCCAGGCCTGGGGAGGCTTCTCCTTGTGCCCTCATCCTTGCTGGGTCCTTCATGGTGGTGACAGGCCCCCAGCCACCCCGAAGGCCCCTGGGCTGATCTCCACACCGCAGGCCTCACCCGTGGAGAGGGCAGTGTGTAGCGCTCTGCAGGCCCCTCCCTCTGGCGCAACCAGGCCACCCCAGCCTGGCTCCAACTCTCTGCAGCCAGGCCCTGCCTGTTCCCCACCAGCCTTGCCCAGACCCACTGGCCTGCCTAGGAAGACAGGGCACAGAGAGTGAAGAGAGGCCAGAAGGGCCAGGTTCAGATCCTGGTCCCACTACCCACTTCCAGGGCTCAGCTTCTCTGAGCCTTGGTCTCCTTACCCATAGCATGCATAGAACACCAGTTGCAGGGGCTCATGCCTATAATCCCAGCTACTTGGGAGGCTGAGCCTGGAGGCCAGCCTCAGCAACTTAGCAAGAGCTGAAGATGTAGCCCGGTGGTAGAGTGCCCCAGGGTTCAATCCCCAGTGAACACGCACACATGCGCGCGCGCACGTTAAGGCAGCCACCCTGAGTTGTCTTCATGAGTCAGGGAACTGTGTCCGTATGGCCTTGGTCCAGACTCTGGAACACAGCAGGTGCTCGATAAACGACAGGCATTACTAGGCTTTGTCATTTTCTCCCCTGACATAGAAGCTGCTCCCGGTTCCACAGAGAAATGCCCGCACACACTTGCCTCGATCCTCCATCAGAGAAGCTGATCCTGCGTGGAAATTTATGCCAGAGTCGCAAAGTCTCTAGAAACATCTTTGAAGTGCAGAGATAGGGAAAGTGTGCAGAAATGATGACAGAAGACAGCACCAGGGCCGCCAGGTAACTACAACCCAGGAGCCGTTCCAGTGGGGACGGCCAGCAGCACCAGAGAGACAGGGCCACACACAGCCCGCTGGCCCCAGCCTGACCCCACCCACCTGCCCTCTCCTGCGGCCCCCACCGTTCAGCTCCTCCATGGCTCCCATCAAGGACAGGACCAGCAGCAGGAGGAGGGGCATTGCGGGGGTGCTTGCTGTACATCAGGCCCTTAGTGCATGTTTTTTTGTCACTCCTGTTACATAAACTGAGTCTTAAAGGGGCCAAACACCTTCTTCCTGGCTAAGGTTGTGCCAGTCAACTGGCAAAGACAGGATCTGGGTCTAATATCCCTGCATCCTCCCATGCCAGCCTGGGGCCTCCTCTCCCATGCTGGATCCCTCACAGAGTCCACATGATGCTGTCCAAAGGAGCCTCGGGTTCCCAAAGGACAGTGCTGCCAGGATAGCAGGAGGTCCTGCCGTCCAGGAGCACGAAGAGGACAGATCCCAAACAGCTTGCCGTCAACCTTACCAAGGCCAGGTTGTGTGTTCCTCTGCCTGGAGCTTGCAAACACATAGCCTCAGGGGTCATGGGACACAGGCACAGGAGCAATCCTGGACCCACCAAGTAGCAGTAGTGGGCAGCAAGGAGCCCTGGGCTGCAGGTGCAGGGCTGGGTGGGAGGAGAGCCCAGAGCCCAGCCCCTGAGGCTGCGGGGATGCCATATCCCCCCAGGGAGCACTCACTTGTTTGTTTGAAGGGGGGGGGGGGCTACAGCAGTGTCTCAGTGGTTATGGCGCTTGCCTGGCATGCGCAAGGATATGAGTTCGAGCTCCAGCACCACACATACAATGAAATGTCAGAGCAACGAAAGCCACATGAAGAACTAAATAAAAAATTGATTCTTTCTCTCGCTCACTGTACCTCATTCTCTTTAAAAAGAGAGGGAGAGAGAATAAATTTTTATTTTTTTCATTAGGTTTTAGTCCTTCTGACTCTTCGTTGCGTGCCTGGGTCCTCGCGCATTCCAGGCAAGGGCTCTAACTGCTGAGCCGCCGCTCCAGCCCTTACTTGGGTTTCCCCCTGGGGGCAGCGCATGGATCTGTCGTTCTTTCTTCTCCTTTATGCCGCCTTCTCAGGCACAGTCGACTGGGCCAGAAAGCAAGCTGAGGCTGAGGACGGGAAGCCACCGGGACCTGGCCTACCTCGGTTACCATCTTCAGCTGGGCGCCCTCCTCGGAGCTCTGGGGGAGAAGGAGCAGCAGGCACTGACCACTCCCCACTGAGGGACCCTGGAGGCCCAATGTGTGGAACAGAGGCACTTGTTACCAGCCGAGGGCCCACTTAGAGGTGCTGCAGTGAACGCAAGGGTTGGCACAAATGTCAACTACGCTTGCCTTAATTAGCTCCAGACCTACCAGTCTATGGATTATATTAGGTCTCTAGGTCTAATTACCTTAATGGGCATGCGGATTACTGCTATGCTCCACTTAAACCCCAAACACGGGGCGTAAATCAGCAAAGGGTTTGTCCTGACTCTTTGGGGTCAGGCTACTGAAATGCCTTGTGCTGGGGCTGGTCTCTGGCAGGGGTATGAGGTGGTCCATATGTCCCTGGCAGTCCAGGCCCAGTGGGCCACTCTTTGAGCCCTGGACTCTTCTCCACCCACACGAGCCCTTCCACTGCCACCAGCAAACTGCGAGAGCCCCACTACCCCTGATGCCCATCCTGGCCCTCATGGTGCCCCGGCACCCCTTCCTGAGGCTCTCATAGCTGTTCTCTTACACTGGGGTGGGGTACCTCTCCTTCTGCCTTAATCACAGGGCCTTCGGGGTGGTGGCATGGCATGGAGGTAAGGGTCAGGTGACAGAAAGCAGTGCAGAACAGAGGCACCGCTGGGATGAAGGGAAATGTTACGGCCAGAGTCCCCATGAGCTGGCCTGGCCTCTGGGGCAGCACCAAGGGCACGTGAGAAGCACAGGCCCCTAGTGCCCTCACTGCCCAGGCGCACACAGGGCATCAGAGGCCCCCATGACTGGACTGCCTGCTCTGCATGGTGCATGCCAGCTTCTGGATAGCTGTGTTCTAGAAGGGACTCTGTGAGCAGGACTGAGACCCACAGGCACTGTCACAGCCCTCTGCCTGACACTGGCCTTTTCTGTCTTCTCCACTCCTCCCCAGGACTAGACCCTGGAGCTTTTCCTTACTGCCAGTCCCGGCCATCCTGTTTGCAGAAGAGGGGCCAGGGTGAGCGTCCCTTGGTTCATGGAGCCCTTGGGTGACTGTCTCTGGGATGCCCAGAAGGGACAGCACTGTCCTCCTGGACCCTGGAGCCGTGGCCTGCCCACATCCTCCCAACGCATGCCAGGCTGGGGGACTCCCTTGGGCTGCAGGAGAGGGGACACCGGCCCAGCAGGGAACTTGGGGACTCCTGTGCTGCCATCTGGGTCGGCCTCTGAGGGGCAGAGCTTATTTTCAACTGTTTCACGTAGAAACACTGAGGCCTCCTCTTCATGGAGGGTGCCAAGTAGGCTAACTTCTTCCTTGCTGAGACTCCGGCCAGAACAAAAGCAGGACCGTCTTCTACACAGCGCCTGGACCCTGTCAGCCCCTGGAGAAGGCAGCCTGGGAGGCACAAGTCCTCTGGACCAACCCTTGGGAACAAGCCAGAGCACAGGCCTGAGCCCCTTCAGCTGTGAGCTGGGAAGGGCCTGCCTCAACCTCCCTGTCTGTAACCTCTGCACTACGTCCGAAGCAGCAGAGCCCTTCCACCTTTCACCCTGGCCCAGGGGTCTTTTGAGCGGCTGGAAAGAATGAGTTGAAAGGGCTGCTTGCGATGAATTAGGGGCAGAGCCCCAGAAGTTTCACTGTGGTCCCCGAGTTCCCTGAGCGACCAGAGCACAACTGTGGCTGGGGACCCACAGCTGAGGACTCCTGCAGTGGCCACATGCTCAGCCCTGCAGTTCTGAGCATCTTGGGTAGGCCAGCGCAGCTCCACCCAGCAGGACTTGAGGGTGTGCCCCTCGCCGTCCCTCAGAGAGACCCTCTGCCAGAGTCAGCCACGGTGAGGGTCTGACCTGGTCAGGTCCTGGAAGGGTAGGGAAAGCGCTCAGCGGGTTCACGAGGACACGTGTATGGGCTGCAGGAGCGCCAAGCACCTAGTAGCCAGGGCTCCCCTGGGACCCTGCAGCTCTCACCATCCCAGGATGGCAGCACCCAGACCCGCAGCTGTCGGATGCTTCTGATGGGCCGGTGCTGCCTGCCTCCTGCCATGGACTCTGTACAACCAGATACAGATTAAAACAACAAAAACAAAACATTAAAGAACTAAGGGAGAAAGCAGACCCTGCTGGGCCGAGGAAGGGGATCCAGGCTGCTGCTTCTGGGGTGTGGGCAGGCTGGGGGAGGTGCTCACTCTTCCTCATGCTCTGGGTCTCTGGGTGACCCCGGCAGCAAAGGATTCAGGCTCCTGCCTAGGGTGCCCTGCATCCTCAGCCCAACCCATTAGAGGTGGCAGGATGTCTATGATTGAGCCTGGGGCCCTCATCTGCACTCAAGCTGGATGTGACAGTAAATGCCCCTTCCCCTGGACACTTTGACACCATGCGGTAAGTCCTCATGGGGACACAGGGACAAGTGGGACACACAAGCTGGCAGCTGCCCAGCACCTTACCAACAGGTGCCCCAGGTGTCTGCTCCTTCCCAGGAAAACCCAGACATTCTCTGTCCCCCCAAGGCTGGATGAAGCCACAAAGGGAGCCAGGGGAGCAACCTGGAGACTCTCTGGCCAATGCCTTGGGTTTCCACGTGCAGGGCCAGAGACCAACAGGTAAGTCGAGGGCAGGAGGCTGCTGGAGGAGGAGGGAGGTGCAAAGGAGCCAAAGGAAGGCACAGGGCACCTGTGCTGGCTGCGTCACAGTTCTGCTGCAAGCTCACAGTGTCCCACAGATGGGGGCAGAGACAAGCGTGGGTGGGGGTGCGCCGGGTGCGCTCCGCCTGCTCCATACCCGCTGCGCGCTCAGGGAGTCCCCTCCGCGCCCTCTCCGTGCCCTCCGCCTGCTCCACGTCCTCTGTCTGTTCAGGGCACCCTCGGCGCCCTCTGTGCCCTCTACACGCTCTGAGCCCTCCACACCCTCTGTGTGTTGCGCATGCATGCACAAGCACATCTTTCCCACCTGTCACCGGGAGGCACAGGACAGGCATACCTCCTGCCTGGGCTTAGATGCTCACAAGCACTTTTCGTTCTAAGGACCAGAGCTCCTTGGAGAAGTGGGTGACTGCAGGGCTGAAGCAAAGACAGGACAAGCTGAACCTGAAACTGTTGCCAGAAAGTAGGGCAGAGCTGGAAGGATGGCAGGGATGGACGGAAAGGACACAGGGTCAGCTTGGAGGAGCCAGCGGTCACTGTGGGCACCATCTGGGCATCTAAATAAATAATGACAGTCATAGATTATAAGCTGCTGAATGGAAGGCGAGCCCAGGAGCACACAGTGGGATAAGCATGAACAGGGAAGGCCACGTTTCTCCCAGCTTGCCAACAGTGAGCCTAGGGCGGAAGGATGGGATTACCCAGCACCAGCACTGAGGCGATCGACCCAAACGACAGACATCATCGGACGCCCAGACCAGAGGCTGGGAGCAGGTGAAGAGGCTGGCTCCTCATGATGCTCATTAACCACGGTGGTCACCACCATATCAAGTGACAGACCTCAGCACCCCATGCCGCCTGGCAGGGCGCCCTGAGAGCGTGCGGCACTTCTCTGCAGTGCTGGCCCAGCAGGTATGACCCTGTGGCACCACAGGGACACCATCCCAAGAGTGCCCTGTGATCTTCAGTTGCCAGTCTGAGGGCAAGGTCCTTGCAGAGCCCTGGGGTGAAGGGGCCAGGAGGCAACCGTTGATCCACATGACCCTCCCTGTGGTAGGGGGGACTGGAGAGCTCTGTATGGGATCTGCCCCTGGGACAAGGGTGCCTGGAATATCTTCCTATTGGGGAACTCTTAAAAAGGTTGGGAAATAAGACTGTGGAACTCTTGGGAGGCCAGATGGTTCTCCTGGCCTCGTGTGGAAGCCAGCGCTGCCAAGTGACCTTAAGACAGCACCCTCCACCCTCAGCTCCCCACCTGGGGTCAGAGGAACCCAGGAGGGCCTGCTAGTTGGGAGAATGCTGGGACTCCATGGCCAGGGAAGTCCTCCAAGACCCGGCAGGATCCAGGCAAGCAGGGGTGGCAGGGCAGGCGGAGGACACAGCATGAACAGAGGCTCAGAGGAAAGGGACAGAAGGGGACCTTCCCAGGAGAGGGCTGGTGAGGCCACATGGGCCACTCCACCTGTTTTGGGCCCCTGGGGCTGCCAGGAGACAGCTTGCTAGCTCCAGGTGTGGCAGACACACAGGACAGCAGGCAGGAAAGAGTGCTGGGGTGAGGCTTGGGGCTGGAGGGGGACATGTGTGAGCGTGAGAGCCATGGGCCTCCCTCACCCGGGCAGCCAGGCATCCTCTAGTGCCGTGAGCAGACACTGCATGAGGAAGAGGAAAAGGGACATTGACCTGAGATCCCAGAGGCGGCACAGCCAAGGAGACAGAGTGAGGAGGGACGGAGGAAGGGACAGAGGAGACCCTGGAGGAGGAAAGGAGTGCAGAGTTGAGTCTCAGAGGACACCATCCCCTGCCCAGCACCCTCGGGTCTGCCAGCTCCCTTACAGAGGTGTCCTCTCAGATAACACAGGCAGGTGTCCAGGCCAGCCTAGGCCCTTGTGCACAAGTTGGGAGCCTGCCTCCCAGGCCACCTCGCTCCAGCTGGGGCCCACCAAGGCCCACATTTCCAAGGACAGCATCCCTACCCTGACCCTCGCCCCTGGGGCTGCAGGCCAAAGACCACCCCCAGACACCCACTTCCCTCAGGTGGCTGCCCCTCACAAGCAGGATGGGCTGTGTGTAAGCTGGTGTGTGGGGCCTGGGCGTGAGTGTGGGATGAGAGGAGGCCACAACTCCACCCAGCCCTACGGAGAGGAAGAGTTGTGGGGACAGAGTGCAGGTGACACACTTCCTTGCCACAGTCAGAGAGATTCCTCAGTCAGAGAGAACAGAGTCCCCACCTGGATCTGGAGTAGGAGGCTCTTCTGGTTTCTGCTTAGAGGCGAGGGTGCCATGGCGCCCACCTGCTGGACCAGTTGCAGCAGTGACACCCACTGCGTGGAGGCCCATGCCAGTGAGAAGGGGACACGACTGAGCTCGGGGGTCTGGCTGGAGTCAGGGGCTTCAGCTTGCTTGGGCTTTTTAAGAGAGAGAGGGACAGTGAGAGAAAGATAGAATCGATTTTATTGAGTTTTTCATGTGGCTTTCATTGCTCTGACACTTTGTTGTGCACGTGGTCCTTGTGCATGCCAGGCAAGTACCAGAACTGCTGAGCCACTGCTCCAGCCCCAGTTTCTGTTTTTAAACTAACTACTTTCAGCCCACGGGGGTGCTGAATGTACTACAAGGACAGCTCCCACGCTGCACCAAGGACACGGGCGCAGTTGCAGTCACCTGTGACACAGCCTCCCTGCAGCTGGGATTCCACCTGTGCAGCTACAGCCCTACATCTGGTCTGAGCTCCCAACAGCTGGGCTCCGCCCCCTGCCTCCACGGGGCCCAGAGGCTGAGGCTGCACAGCGGGTGGCATCGGAGGCTCAGGAGACAGGTCCAGCCAGAATGAGCCAGCACCAACCACCAACGTTCCTGCTCCATCTGCTTCCACATCTGCAAACAGGAGGTGGCAATGTAGACATCAGTGACTCAGTGTCACCTTTGAGACTTCGGGCTCTGTCTATTAGTGGGCAATAGGCCCGGCCTCCAGAGAGTTATGGAAACAGTCTGCTGCCAGCAGGTGCCCATCGAATGGCAGCACCCCGAGGAGGAGTCTGAGCCTTTATTTAGCTCCACTGCAGTCCCTTCTCTGGCTGCCCTTGCAGGAGGTCCGCCAGTCTCTTGGGATCATCTTTTGGCGTGGAGACTCACCCTTTCCAGATAGGTCCCTCTATTTTGGGATAGCATTGACACATCTTCACGGGAATGGCTTCCCCAGAGGTTGAAGTCCCTTCCAGCCCTTTCCAGACACAGAACAAGTGAGCAGTGTGAGCTGAGAGCTGTCGCAGAGGCTTCTCTCTGCCCCTTGAAAGCAGCAGCACCAAACCATTTACAGGTGTCAAGAAAGCAACCCTGCAGGCTCCCTGGTGGGCGCACGTCAGAAAGAAGCTCCCCTGGCTAACTGACCAAGGAGGCCTGAGAGACTGGACCAGTCCTGAGGTACCCACCGTGTTCCGTGCTCCACTGCCAACAAAAATGACAAATCATCGACTCACTCTACTAAACACAGCAGAAGTGATGCCAGCTTCAGGTAGTTTGTTCCAGGTGCTCCAGTGATAGCTGGCTCTTCCCTCAGTGTCCCCTGGAGTGACAGGTGGCCACTGTTAGTTCTCAGTTTATATTTCACTGGCCCCTCTCCCAGGGAAGGAAGTGGGCAGCAGCAAAGGTGCTACCCATCCTGTTCTATATGGTGGCTCTGGGCAGGACACAGCCTGAGGGCCAGGAGGTCAGCTGTGATGCTCCACAGACCATTGCGAGGGACCTGGGGCTCCTGGGGAGCTGGCAGCATCCTGGTTCCTGACTGGGGGGAGGGGTCCACTTCTCATTCACTAAAGTACACATTCAGGTTTTATTCACATCACAATTTTTTTTAAGAGAGGAGAGAGAAAGAGACAGAGAATCAATTTTATTTAGTTTTTCATGTGGCCTTTGTTGCTCAGACGCCTCATTGCGTACGTGGTGCTGGGGTTCAAACTCACGCTCATGCGCATGCCAGATGGGCACTGTAACCACTGAGCCACTGCTCCAGCCCTACATCACAATTTTTAAAGATGGATTTTATATTTCATAAGTTTGCCACGATAAAAATTTTCAAGCAATTTTAATGACGGTGAGAGAAAGTACATCAGTGACGACCAGGGTGGGGCTGGGGGTTTTGGTGATGATGGCTAAGGGCTCAGGTCTCCTTCCAGAGGGAGGACATGTCTTAAAACTGGTTGTGGTGAAGGCCATGTAACACACACATGAAAACCACCCAGCGGGTACAGGACGCGAATCACAGCTTGAGCCCGGATGTGTCCTCCTTGCTGTGTGACCAGGGGTGAGCTCAGGCACCTCTCTGGGCTTAGAAATGCTTGCCCACATCCCTGCGGCCACAGCCTCTGTCCCTGAGCAGGTAGCCTGAAGACGAGGAGCCGTGGGTTCACATAGGAAGCAGTTCTGCAGTTTGTCTCCTTACCCTCCCCTGCATCAGCAGCCAGGACAGAAGCATGGGGACGTGCGAGCCCCAGCCCAGCCCCCTCTGCACCTGCACAGGGGCAGCTGGTCCTGGTTCCCATCTCTGTGCCTGGCTGCAGCCCCCGAGATGACCTTCCAGCAACCCTCACAGGAGGGCAGGGGACCTGCTCAGGCATGGCCACCCACACCTGGTCTCCACCAGACACTGGTGACAGCTGAAGAATGGTGCCCAGGTTCCCTCACTGCTTTCAAACTGCACGAGGCACCCAGCAGACATGAGAGCCTCTTCTGACGGAAAGCACTAAAGCCAGCTGCCACGGCCTCACCAAGGCGCAGGAGGGGCTGTGCTTTGGCAGAAGCCCACCAGCCTCTGGAACATTCTCCCTCCTGCCCACTCACATTCTGCCATCGCCCCCATCAGCCAGGCCATGCAAGGTGGTTGGGGGCCCAGATCAGCTGGGTGCAGGTAGAAAGCCCCCAGCACCCAGGCCCCAGGAAGGAAAGGCCCTGGTAGGCCTGGAATTCTGGCTGGGAAACTTTCCCTCTGCAGGCCAGAGGGCAAAGAACGCTCAGGCTCATAAGACGCTGTCCAACCACGGGCACGTGGAAGGGATAAGCTGGTGGGAGCGCCTGCAGCAACTGACAGTTCGAGGAGGGCAGCGTCACCACTGGGCTGTGCTTAAGAATCAGGGTGCTGGTCGTGGGGTGTGACGTGGACTGGGGACCAGGCACCCCAGTCACCCAGGAGAGATACAAGGTAGGAAGGGCTGTGACGTGCCAATGCCATTCCCCCTACTGGGGAACAAAGGGCTCTCCTCTGAACGGGCTGAATGTCCCTTTCCCAGATTTGCAGAATGGAGGACCCAGAGCCCAGGAAGACAGGGAAGACAGAGGAGACAGAGGAGAGAGAGTAGACAGAGGAGACAGAGGAGGCAGAGGAGGCCAGCCACTGGGCAGGCAGGAGGGAGGGCCCCCTCTATTTTGGGACAGCTCTGACACATCTTCACGAGAATGGCTTCCCCAGAGGTTGAGGTCTCTTCCAGCCCTTTCCAGCGAGAGCTGTTGCAGAGGCTTCTCTCAAGGCTCAGGGGCTTCCCTGTTCCTTGGGCCATGCTATGACAAAAGCAGGGAGGAGACAGGGGTGTGGGCAGGTAGAAAGTGACAGGGAGATCTCAGCCAACGAGCGAGCCCAGGCCCTACACTCCCCAGCAACGATCACGGAGATGCCTCAGAAACACAACTGTGTGCGCACATGTGCATACTAGAAGCACAACTGTGTTTGCACTAGAAGCACAACTGTGTGCGCACTAGAAGCACAACTGTGTGCACTGGGGTGGGCCCAGCAGGGCTCCAAGTCAGCAGCTGCCCTCTGGTGCTAGTGTCCAGCCCTCTGGTGCTAGTGTCCAGCCCTCAGCATCCCAGAGAGCTCAGTCTCTCTATCCCAGTCTCTCTATCCCACCCCCGCTTCACCCCACTGCATGGTTCTCTGCCCCCTGTGTCTCAACAAGGATATCCTTCCCTCCCCTGCTGGGCCACCTACAGAGGACAGGGCCAGAGAGGCCTTTCAACAACCGGCTGACCCAGCTGATGGCCCTTGGCTCCTGTGAGGCTATCAGGGCCATGTGGAAGAGAGAGTTCTGTCTCAGGGCAAGGATACACCAGTCCCTGCCCTGGAGGGGTCACATCTGGTGGAGACCTCCACACCCAGCTACCCACTAAGGTGGGCCAAGAGGGGCCTGGAGCCCTGGAAGGACAAGCTGGCTGCTGCCCGGGACGCTGGCTGGTGGTCTTCCCAAGCAGGGAGGGTTCCTGGGTAACTGGCCCAAGCTGGCCACACCCTGCAGGGACATAGGCAGCATGCCACAGGGCTGTGACCCCCCAGGCCAACACAGCCCCGGCACGTCAAGGGCCCCTCAGGGCCACGGAGCACATTGGCCACCTGGCTGTCCAGCCAGGGCAGCGCCAGGTCCTGTGGGGTGGTCCGTGCGCTCAGAGTGCCATCTGGAGGGAGAAGGGTGCAGTGCAGGGACAAAGACCACCCACTCCACACACACACCCATGGGGCCACCAACACATTCATAAAGGCAAGCTGACATTTTCTAGTAGCCATGGTAACAAAAAGTACACCACACAGGTGAAATTAACACATGATGTCACCTCAACCTGTGGTCCACACAGAAAGTGCTGCAGGCGCAAACACAGTCTGCCTCCCCTCGGCCTCTGAGACCTGGAGTGCAGTTTACCTTTCAACACTTCAGGCACTCGGTCACCACCTGCAGCTCACAGCTGCAGCATGGGGCAGCAGGGATCTTGAGAGTCGCAAAGCTGAGGGATTTCCTGTCCCTTCCGCACACGGGTGACCCACACGGAGCCTGGGCCCCTGTCCTGCCCATGTGGCCTCCCCTGGGTAACTTGGCCTCTACCCTGCCTGAGCTAAGGCTTCTGTTCCTCCCTCCTGTAGGCTAACAAAGGAAGACCAATGTCATTCAAAACAAACAAAAACGCCCAGCCTCATCCTCTCCACCCTTGGCGGGAGCCAGATGGGAATCAGCCCACGAGCAGCCGCCCAGTCAGCACCACGGCCACGGGCCTCTGGGCGCCAGGCAGTCCGTGACGCTCGCAGGCAGCATGCCATCAAGTGCTTAAATGGTGAAGGGTCATGGGAAGGTGCAGAAGAGCAGCATTCAAGGAAAAAAGCAGGTTGCAAAGTAATGCAGTCCCATTTTTGTGTAAAGAGAAAATAACATATCAGTCGTATGCTTGTGTACACACAGAAGGCGGTCTGAAGGATCTGGCAAATTGTGGAAGGGCTTTATCTTTCCAGGGGCAAACTCCATCAGGTGACGGCACTTACACTATTGTTGTTGTTGTTGTGGTGCTGGGATGGAATGAGGGCCTCAAACATGACCACTGAGCTACAGCCCCAGCTCCACTTACATTCTCTTTAAATGGCAGTTACATAACTGGCCCTTGGTGGTGTGGGCAGGGACCAGACTCCCACAAGTCCATCTGCTCACTTGTGGGCCTGCCAGGGTCCTGCCTGGTACACTCAGGTGCAAGGGCACCTGACAGGCTGCCCAGGGAGACCCCAGCAGAGGGCACATCTCATCAAGAAAGGAAGCATATTTTCTCCCAACAACCAACCAGGAGACCCCCTGGGCCCAAAGGCCCAGCCTTCACCATCTGCTAGGATACACGGCTATTTTCAAGTAAGGAGCTGTCACTCGCATGCTGAGCACCCAGAGGTGCACACTGGGCGCATGCTGCCTGAGATCCTGATAGCTGCCACTGGGCAGCACTGCGCCACTGGGCACCAAGCAAGGTGACCTGTGCTGGGGAGCAACAGCAAGACCAGCTCTGCACTTGGAGGAGAGGGGATTGGGGGACCGCAAGGCCTGCTATGGTCTCAATGTACCCCCCAAATCCAGGCCTCAGAAACTTAACCCCCTGTGCCACGGGGTTGGGAAGTGGGCCTTTTGGGAGGCATCTGGCCATGAAGATTAGTGCCGTTATTAAAAAAGCTGTGGGAATGGGTTGTCTCCCTTCTTCCACCTCAGGAGGACAATGTTCCTCCTCTGGAAGGCATAGCACATGAGCCGTCTTGGAGCCAGACTGAGCCTGCCGGGCCTTCACCTGGACGTGCCAGGCTTCAGAGCCGTGGGAAGACATTTCTCTTCTTTGTAAGTTACCCCTCCAAGTACTCTGCCAGGGCGGTAGTGGACCCGGGCAGGGCCCAGTCTGGCCTCTTGGGAAGGAAGTTTCTACAGCTTGTGAGTAGGGTCTCCCTCACCCCCTGACCGCAGACATAATCAATAGAGCCGGGAGACCCTGCACCCACTTTTGAGACTTGGAGCAGAAAGAAGGTCTGCATTTCAGGTATGTTGAGGTTTCAAAGGAGCCTTTGTCCTGGGAGGGCTTAGGAGGTGGCCACCAGGGTCAGGAAGTCCAGAGCTCTGAGGCTTCCTCACCCGACTGTGTTTACCTGTGGCCCCAAACCACAGGTTTCTCACCAGGAGAGACTTCAGGGTGAGAGTCAGGCCTCTCATTGACTCTGACCCAGCAGATCTCTCAGGACAAAGGTCACTGACCTCCCCTCCCCCAAACCCAGGTGCCCTGATACAAAGTCTGTCCAGTACCAGCCAAATAGTCATTTTTCACAATCAAAGTCATCCAGAATATACAGGACAGCACTCTGATGTCTAAGACACTCTCAACAGTTAAGCAAGCCAGAGCCCGGTCACCACCAGGCAGCTCCAGGTGCCCATGGGTGCCAATCCCCAGCAGGTGCCTGCAGTGGCCTGCTTGGGACCTGGTGGACTTTGGACTCACCAAATAGAACTCAAGCTTTTTCCTGAGATGGAGGTTCCTCCTCAGAGAATCCCCATAGCTGTCGTTGACTCTAGGTTCTCCATGTCTCACAGGCTGGGCAAAGAGAGAGGCCTGGGGGGTCACCAACTGTGGCCTCTGAGTACACTGCTGAAGGGAGGGAGAACTCAGCCTGACTCCCTGGTGGGCCGCACCTGTGCAGGCCCCGTTACCTCTGCACATCACACCTACTCATGGCTTCAACAGACCCCATATCAAAAGTCACACTGCCTTACCACTGGACAGGAAGCAGTGAAGGATGGTGACCTCCGCTGCAAAGGTCAGTTACAGACAAGGCAGCAAGCATCCACATGCTGCTTGGCTATTTGGAAAGAAAAGCCCCTTTGTTTTAGCAAGCAGATGTAAGGAGGGCACAGCCACCCCACGAGTCTGTGAAGGGTGACCAGCGCGCCGGCCGCAGCACTGACCTGAACTTCCCGGTCCGCACCTGCAGCGCTCTAATTCCACACCGCTGGGCACCTCCGACGTCACCCACAATGTCGTCCCCAATCATGATGGCCTGTCACGGCAGTGAAATACGCTCAGAAGTGATGTCAAGAGAGTTTTATTCCTGTGCTCCTTCATCATTTTTGACATAATAAACTGCTTGATTTGATGTGTAAAACCACCATCACACGAATTAAACAAGATAATACTGTCAGGATATTGATTAAAAGTCAGCCCACCTTGAATATATCTCTTGCTGCCCCTTGGGTTGCGCCTCTCCATGGCCTATATTTGTATAACCTGACATCAATCAGCAGGCGTCCAGGTGAGCGTCCCCAATACGAGTGGGGTGGGGATGTGCTGGGTCTCCGGGTAAGCACAGGCTGCTTTTAACCTGGCACCAAACCCTCTGCAACCTGGTGACTCACTATCTTCCCCTTGGTCTGTGAACACTAACTATAAATCCCTGGCGAATCCTTGTAGTTCACAGCTTGAGAGATTTTCCTTTCAATAGTCAGCTACTGGCTACCAAAGACAAAGTAATACGCAGCAAAACACACGCACAGGGGACTCTGGCAGCCTGAATTTTTTTTTTTTTTTTTTTTTTGGCGGCACTGGGGATGGAACTGGGGACCTTGCACATGCTAGGCAAGTGCTCTGCCACTGAGCCACATGCTCAGCCCCCCAGATACCTTTCATTTTCTAAGCAGCCTCAGGATAGACTTCCCCAGCTGGGACCACCTCGGAACCAGTCTATGAACCAGCAGCTTTCAAGACACTGGACAATGAGCAAGGACAGCCAGGGACTTCTGAAACCTGGGGAGTGGACGGTAGCCTGTGATTCACACAGCTTTCCACCCTCAGTGTTTCCAGACTGCGGGTGCAGGAATGGTGCAAATCGTCTTACTTCATGCAGCCCTATCCCCCAATGACAGCATTTGGAGACAGGACCTCTGGGGAGGTCCTAGGGTGGGGCTCTGATGCATGGGACCAGAGTCCTCACCAGAGGGGACAGAGCCACAGCTCTCTCCACATGCAGAGGAAGGGCCACGTGAGGACACAGCTAGAAGGCAGCTGCTGTGGTCTTGTCACACTTTGAGGGTGTCCCCACGGGTCCATGGGTTAGAAGCTCTGTCCCCTGCATGGAGGTGTGGAGGTGAGGGGAACTTTAAGAGGAGGGCATCATGGGAAACTTTTGGGTCATGGGGGTACCTCAGAAGGAATTGATGGTGGCTTGCATGCAGCGTTTCTCTCCACCAGGCCAGTGTGGGTGGTCACCAGAGGCAGCACAGACGAGGACTCAGAGTCCAAAACCGTGAACTAAGTAAATTTCCCTTTATAAAGTGTCCAGCATCAGGTACTCTGCTACAGCAACATAAAACTGACAGAGATGACCACCGTAAACAAGCCAGGAAGACGATCTCACCAGAAACAGAATCTGCTGACACCCTGACCTCAGTCCCAGCCCCCAACAGCGGGAGAGGAAATTTCTGTTAAGCCCCTGACCCCGGTCTGTTTTATTTTGTTAGCCATAAGTCCAATCTAACACAGGAAAACTCAGGTGCAGCTCAACAGAACGAGGAGACAGCTGAGATTGTGGGGCGACCAAGGCAGCACCGGTCCTAGGACAGTGTCAGCCAGGGGAGAGGTGCAAGGACCGCTGTGGAGGTGTGCAGAGGGCTCCCTGGGTATTCAGTGGGCTCCTGATCAGCATATGCAAGTGAGAGAACTCCCCGAGGCCTGGGAAAGAACCACACCAAACAGCTAGCGGTAGCAGCGCCTGGACCTCACGCGGGCTCAGCCCATTCTCACCAGCAGACTGGAAAATCTCATCACTCACAGGCATTGAGTAGCGGTCTCAGAAGCACCCGGCTTCAGGGGTGAGGAATAATGAGTCCTAGCCTAAGACCTGTTCCGCCGCTGCCTCTAGAATCTCATAAGCAAGACTTGGAAGGCTCAAACTATTTCCAGGTATTTTAACTGCATCACAGAACAAACTCAAAAATATTTATGTTCATACAAAAATATCCAACACCTCATAAAATAAAATTCATAATGCCTGGCATCTAATAAAAAATGATCAGACATGCAGCAAAAGAAAATATCACTCACAGAATGAAGAGGGAAATCCATCAATCAAAACTGACCCTGTGGGGCTGGCGCGTTTGCCTGGCATGCGCGAGGATGTGGGTTCGAACCCTAGCACCACGTACACAGCAGAGTGTTGGAGCTACAAAACCAGATTAAAAAAAAAAAAACTAAATAAAATCGATTCTTTCTCTCTCTCTCCCTCCCATTCGCTCTTTAAAAAAAAAACAAAACCTGACCGTGTGGGGCTGGGGGAGTGTAGCTCAGTGGTAGTGCACTTGCCTAGTATGTATCCAGCCTTAGGCTTAATCCCCAGCACAGAATATAACAAACAAACAAACAATAAGAAAAACCCAAAATATAAAAAGCTGACGCTGAACTTTTGCACAGCAAGAATTAGCATTAAATCAGTTCTTGTAATTGCATTCCATATATTCCAAGAGTTAAACAGAGAAATGAAAGATAGAAGAAAAAGACCTAAATCAAACTTCTAGAGATGAAAACTACAGTGTCAGGGTTCAAAATACATTAGGTGAGATGTCATAGCAGACACTGCAGAGAAAAAGGCTAGTAAAATTGAAGATGAGAGAGAAGACAAACATTTGAAGAAATAATGGCTGAAAGATTTCCAAACTCAAAAAAGATTCTAAGTCCACAGATCCAAGATCCCCCTGAACTCCAGGCACAAGAAACAAAGAAAACTTCATCAAAACCAATAAAAAGGGAAAATCTTAAAAATAGCCAGAAGAGAAAAAAGATGTATCATATATGGAGAAACAAAGATAAGACATCAGATATGGTAAAAACAATTCAAGGGGCTGCAGCGGTGGCTCAGCGGTTATAGCACTTGCCTGGCATGTGTAAGTACGCAAGTTCAAACCCCAGCACCACGTACACAATGAAGTCTTGGAGGAACAGAAGTCACAAGAAAAACTAAATAAAAATGGCTTCTCTCTCTCTCCCTCTTTCTAAAAAAAAAAAAAATTCAAGTAAGGAGACAGAGGGCACCATCTTTTAAGTACTCAAAGAAACACATCCAGAATTCCATACCCAGAATTCCACACATCCAGAATTCCACACCCAGAATTCCACACATCCAGAATTCCACACCCAGAATTCCACACCCAGAATTCCACAGATCCAGAATTCCACACCCAGAATTCCACACATCCAGAATTCCACACCCAGAATTCCACACATCTAGAATTCCACAGATCCAGAATTCCACACCCAGAATTCCACACATCCAGAATTCCACACCCAGAATTCCACACATCCAGAATTCCACACCCAGAATTCCACACATCTAGAATTCCACAGATCCAGAATTCCACACCCAGAATTTCACACATCCAGAATTCCACACATCCAGAATTCTACACCCAGAATTCCACACATCCAGAATTCTATACCCAGCAAAAATATCTTTCAATAATTAAAAGTGAAATGAAGATAGTTCAGACACTCATGTTGTAAGAATTCATCTCAA
>PVKS010038511.1:0-17875 GCA_004027875.1 Aplodontia rufa
ATTGTATGATTCTCAATGCAATAGGGGGATGGCTCCCTAGGTTACTTGGAGGTGTAGGGTAGAGGATGGGGAGCGGGCAGGGTGTATGAAGAACTCCTAGGAGATTGGAGAGTGGGAATATGGGGGAACCATCTCAGAAGCAGATGTCATTCTTCCACGAGATACCCATTTAACACAAGAGTTCTTCTGGGGGAAACAGCAACAGGTGAAACCCAACGTGGTCATCCATGTTTTGGCATTAGCCCTGGATAACAAAGTATATATTCATTGGTTATTGATGGTTTGATAATATTTCTCCCTCAACTGTATCTCTATATACTTCTAATTAAAAAAAATAAAAAAGATGTAAGTCTGCAAAGGAGGTATCAATTTGAAGTCACTATCAAAAATGGGTATTATTACTCAAGAAATTGAGGTAGTAGAGTTGCAGATTTGGAGCTAGTCTTGGCAAATTAACAGGACCCTGTCTCAGAGAAAATAAAGCAAATAAAAGAGATGGGATATAGTTCAGTGGGTCAATACTCCTGGGCTAAATCCCCAGTGCAGTACAAATGAATAAATAAATAAGATTATTTAAAGCCATAAATGTTAGAAGATCACTAAAAAGTACATATAAAGGAGAACAAAGGAGAAAATCCCAGAAAAACACTAAAGAGATTGATTACAAAGGTCTAAGGAAACAAGTGGTATTTTAGTTGGGCCGTGAATGTTGATCTAAGTTTTTCTCAGCAGACATATAAGACAAAGCCTGTTTGTGACTCTTTGTTTTCAAATACCTAATTACTGCTGTAGTTAGGGACTGATTTTCTAATGTCATCACTGTCATCAAATGATGGTATTGATCTGAATCATGTTTTCAGTCCAGCTTGGGGGTTGTCTATTGATGTAGCTCAACATATATACTCAAACCAAATATTAATTAGTCAGATTGAGGTCAAGAAATAGTCACCTATAAACCAGGATTTATTGTTTTCCATTATTAGAAGATATACTTCCACCTTTCCATTATTTAAGCCAATCCAAATGCCTATCAGAATTTTAAACTGTGTTATCATAATAGTCTAAAGTTGCAATATAAATATGGAATTCATTCTTCTTTCTCAATCCTTTCTTCAAGTGCACTACTTGTTCCTACAACATTGAATTCTGCCTTTTCCAAATGCACCCATGGCTTGCCCCTGTAATATGTTAGTTTATTATTATTTCCGCAGAAGATCCTTACCTTTCCTGTTTCCTCATTTCCAAATCCTATTAATCTTTCTTGCCATGTCTAATATTCTACTTGTCTTCACTGATGCCCCATGATGAAAAGAATGTCTCCTGTTTTGAATGCCTGCAATCTTTGTCTCTGACTCTTTTTTGGTATATCAATGTCAACTTCACACTGGAACTTGTATGATTAATACGTAATCTCTTCCTAGAATACTAGCATCTGAAGCAGGAAAGTTAGCATTAATATTAACAGGCATAGACCCAGACTTGGTGAAGATACATGAAAAATAGAAAAATAAAAATAAAGAAATAGAAGAAAGTAAAAGAAACCCAGACCAAAATGACAACATAGAATTGTGAATGAAAAGTTAACCTTTTCTCAGTTATCTAGATCTTTGTGACATTTATATGAGTTGTTAATTTTTTACCACATTTATAACAAGAGTCCAGGTGCAAGAGAGGATGAGGATTAATTCAAACTAATGTCTTGGTGAAGAAGAGCTTGCTATGGTGGCTATTTTGATTTCTGAAAAGATGCAGTCCTATGAAGTGAAGCATGTCCTATTTTATTGAACATGTACTGCTATATGTCCTGTGATTTGTAGCTAATTTTCTTTAGCCCTCAAAATTATATATGCTACATGCTCAGTGTTTTCATTTTGCAGGTGGATGAGATGAGGTTCTAAAAGGTGAAATAACCTTTCCAAAGCCACCAAGCTAAGGTGATGGAGGCACTCTGGTCCTCTGGTGCCCAAACCCACACCTTTTCCTTGTGTGCCATGTTGTCTCCCTAAATCTTTGACTTTTACTTCCACACTATCAATCAAAAAATGTTTTGAAAGACACATTAATTTAAATGTAGAGTTATGGAAAGTTCAAAGTCAAAGAAACAACTCTGCAGTAGAGGTCTGGAGGTACCGAAGGTTACCTGGGAGCTTGTTGTGAAGGACCCTGAAGGTATCAGATCAGGAAACCAAAATGTGAGACTCCATAGTACCTGGAAATCATGGGGGATTATTAAATAAACCCTACTTTTCTTCTTAAGATGGTCACCAATAAATGGGAAGAAAATTAATTAAAATAATAAAATGGTCTTTAGAAGTTAACTTGCTTTATACTCCTTTCTAGGAAATATCTCTAGAAGCACCAGAGTTGTTATGAATCTAAGTGTGTTTATTTTGATGAAGTTACTTTTTAAAAGGTCTTACAGAACAGTCACTTCTGAAAGACAGAGCCTGCTCTGTCAGAGCCCTGAAATTCAAAACAAAGCTTTGCAGTAAATTGAAAATTCAGAGGAGCTGTAAAAATAGAACCTTGGATACCTCTTGGGCATTAATACCACATTTTTTCCTAAGTAAGAAAAGAACTTTCTGTTACCTCAAGTCTCTCCATCAAAACGGCAATCAAAGTAGAGCAATATTTTTTTTTAAAAAAAGTTGGTACAGAGAATGCAGCCAGAAATTTGGCTATCATTTTGCCTTAATTGATGTAGAGTTGGAGCCAATCTGAGATGTTGAGATTCATGGACATTCGTTGCTTTCTGAAAACTCAAACTAGAGAAGTAGTTGAGAACATACTGTGTGTCGAGTCTGTGGCAGAAAGCTGGAATACAGGAATAGAAAAAAAAAACATCTTCAAGGGGTTCAGTCTATCAGCTGAGTAGAGATGTAGGGTGGAGGGAAAACAGACACACATACACACATACGTGAGGTGTATCATGCAGCTGTAGAGGAAAAGGCTAACATACGGTAACTGTAAGCCAAGGAATATCTGTGCTATCAGAAGCTGGAGGAGGGAAGAAAGATTCTTTCATAAAGGCTGTGAAGGAAACATGACATTCCCAACAGTTTGATGTCAGATTTCTGGCCTTCAAATCTGTGAGAGAATACATTTTTGTAGACTAAGATCAACAAGTTTGTGGTACTTTGTTATAGCAGCTCTAGGAAACTAATACACCTACCTTTCTCATGGTAGGAAATGAATATCATCTATCACATACAGCAAATGAAATTCACAGAATCATTTACTAAAAAGAAAACAGGTCCATTGCTTGCTTACTCTGATAATCCTTCATGTGGAGACTTAGTTACCTGAGCAATTACATGGGATAAGAATATGCTCAGTGGGGAAGAATTTACATGGTATTGTGGGGGCTTGTAACAGTCACATCTAGTGTAGTCAGTGGAAGTGAGCAAGGAAGTTCAAACAAAGGTTTTCCTGAGGAAAAGTTGTTTAAGGTGAAACCTGAAAATGAGATGAAATCAGCCATCAGAAGCAGAAAGGATGTTTCAGGGGGAAGAATGTACACATTTTGTGCATGGTCATAGACTTGAAATATTGGTTGAAAGAGTGGAAGAACACAAAAATATCATTGTAGGCTGAAGACTTTGTGTCACATCCCTGTTACAAAGTTGTTGTCATCAGCTTTGTCATTGCTCTGACCAAAAAACCTGCCAAGAACATAAAGGAGGGAAAGATTATTTATCATTCATTGTTTCAGAGGTCTTGGTCCTTAGATGGTAAGTCCATTGCTTTGGGCCCAAGTTGAGGTAGAACATTATGGAATAAGAGATTGGAGTAGGAAAGCAGCTCAGGACATGGCTACCAGGAAGCAGAGGGAGCTAAACTAACCAGGGACAAAATCAAACCCCAAATGCACACCTCTAGTGACCCTACTCCTCTAGCCACACCTTCTCTGTCTACAGATACCACCTGTTAATCCACATCAGTTGATTCATCCACTGATCAGGCCACACCACTCATAATCTAATCGTCTCACCTCTGAACAGTCTTGCATTGTCTTGCATATGAGCTTTTGGGAGATATCGTATATCTAAAACATAATGAGGGTGTCATTTACTTACCATGACTTTGGCCATTGTACTTTTGTCCCTGGACTTCTTTTTGGAATTCCTTTAGCATCTCACCTGAAGACCATAATTTCTCTGTCCTTCATTAATTTTTAATTTTGCAAAGTCTAATTCAAGATTCAAATTGTGTGAACAGGTTTCCAAAGACCCTGGTATTAGATGTAACCCTAAATGAAAGGGAGAAATGAAGCTGTTCTGTCTCTGCATCTAGTTTGACATCTCAGGTTATGTTTACATAAGCCTGGGGAAGGACTTAGATCAAAGGTCTGGAGAAGGCTGGAGACAACTATTCTCATGTTACAACATGAGGGAAAGCATGAGATTTATCAACATGTTATATAGTCCAAGATACCGTGTTCAAATACATTTGGGTAATGCGGAATTGTAAAGTTAACAAGTTTTTGTAAGTTCGTCTTGCTGTAAGAGTCCTCAAGGACTTTGAATAAACACAATTGTGACTTTCCAAGAAATACAGTACATTCCACTTATTTTCTTACATTGTTCATTTGTTTGTTTGCTAGATGGAGCAGAAATTTGTTGCTTAGCCACTTGTTTATTTTATGTTAGAAAACTGTAATTTGGGGTCAGTCTTTCAGTGGATCATGGATCCACCTCATACCACAGAAGCCTAATGCATCAGGCATGCATTTTTCTTGAAAGGATTCAGCAGGTGTTTGGTGAGGTGACCCAAGATTGATCAATAGGATTATCCCACAAGGGACTTTGAATCTGAGGCCCTTAATAAAAGAAAGGAGATGGGCAGTTTAGAGTTTGTCCCTGGAGCAGTAGCAGTATCTAATGACCAGTATGTTTGTGCTAGTGGTAGTGTCCAGTAGAAGATGCCAGCTGATTGTGAGCAGACTACACAATGACCTTCACTGTGGTTCCAGCTGCCACTGGATTATGCTATTCACAAGGCAGATGCTCAGCATACTGTCAACCCAGGAACTAACCGCTATCCTTCTAATGCATTCCTCGGCTCTTCCAGCAGAGTCAGTTTCTGCTGTTTACAACCAAAATACATTCACAGGACAAGTACAATACTACCTCTTCAAAGAAGTTGTTTTGGGAGGAAAATAGCTTAGAAATGAATGTATATAGTGCAAATAATATAAAGAGCCTGGTTCTGTTAGTGTCTGACTGAGCCCTCGATGTGTTCCACTACCAATCGCTTGGGCAGCATCCTAGGCACCTGAGGTGGAGGATCTCTGGCACACGTTCCTGAAGACACCTCATGCTCTTTCCCAGCATGTGCTGTGTGTTTCAGGCCCACAAACCTTAACTGTAAGATACTTCTAATTTTTCCTTTCCTTTACTTTCACATTTTCAGTTATCTTATCTTGACTTCACTGAGAAATACTCAAGTTTTTTTGTGATAGAATAATATCTTTTTTTGTTTGTTTTTGCCATTAAAAGCTATAGTAGGGCATAGGCTAAAAAGCAGACTACAATTGGGATGGAATACCATCTCAACATGCATTGGTTTATGAAAAGCAACAGGAAAGGATCAGCTGATAATAGATTATCATCAACTCAGAAGTGGTGAATTTTGCATTCAAGTTCTCTAAATGTTTGGGTGTAAAACTTTGCATTTTTTATTTGTTAAGCATATTATATTGGTTTAAAATAATTAATTTCTCTGAGATTCAGGGACTTATGTGTAAAATAAAATGTTACACTGAAGATTCTGTTGGAAATACCAGAAAACATGGCTTAAATTGATTTAAACTTAATTTTAAAAATTGTTTTACATAACAGGATGATTAAAGAATGGACATATCTTCAGATGAAGCATGATGCAGAATTCAAATGATATCACCTGGATTGAATTTACCTCTTCATTTTGTAACTTCTCTTTACCATTTAAGCAGTCTATTTTCTTAAGGCCTCAAAGCCAGCAATTCTCTAGAACACGTATGAATTGAGGTACAGAGAAATAGGGATGCTTCTTTTGGAGAAGCATCAGGGAAAATACAATTGTCATTCATATTATTTGAGATCCCCTGATTGGCTCAGACTTGTCATATCCTTCACTTCTTCTGCCCACCCTAGAAAGTTAAATAACCAAGTGGAGAAGGGATGCTCCCCCAACCCAGAGGAAACTGAGATTTATTAGACAGGGTCAGAAATTATAGATCTTAAGATGCAAAAATTAGCAGAACATCATAATATCCTAGGCTTCTGTAGGGTTTGATTAAAAGAATATACCAAAAATTGGTCATCACAATGTGTGGCACATGGGAGAAACTGACCTACTTCAATCATAGTACTATTATTTTATGAGTACACAATTTTGCAGTGAACTCCTTATTAAAATATTAACCACTCAATCAAAGGAAATAAATTATGCTAATGTTATGTCACAATGCAGAAGGATGAAACTTTTCAAATGCATCATGAAATGAGAAAAGCTAAAGCATCTTGTGTGAACACTAACAGTTTGCCTGGTTCTTTTATTTTTGCCATTTCTTTGGGGAAGATCATTACTTGGCCTGTCTTCTCTGTGTGGCTGGTAAGAAGGGGCTGAAGTGCCCTATTTTCAGGGATGTATCTTCCCATTCCATCTTGGAATTGCACTGTAGAAACTAAAAAGGGTCCCAGAAGAAAAAACTTTAAGTCAGCCTGCTTGACTTGCCCACTTTACAAAAATAATCCTGTGGGTTTAATGCTATCTCTTCCAGTTGACTAAGACGCTGGGGTAGTGTTTGTTGCCTAATTTCTGCTTCAAGTACAGAAATTATATGCTTGAACTCTTATGCAGATCTCTCTCTCTCTCTCTCTCTCTCTCTCTGTCTCTTTCTCTCTCTCACAAGAAGTCAGCATTAGGGGTTATAGCCATTATTTTCTTATAATCCTAGACACCCCTCTTCTGTGGGAAGATTAGGAATCACACACCAAACACAGGTGAGGAAAGTACCTCTTTCTTTTTCTTTTCTTTTTTTTCAAGAAAGAGGGGCAGACAGAGAGAGATAGAGACAGAGAAACAATTTTTATTTCGTTTTCATGTGGACTTCTTTACTCTGAGACTTCGTCGTGTACGTGGTGCTGGGGTTTGAACTCACATACTCGTATACATATTGGGCAAGCATTGTAACCCCAAACCACCACTCCAGCTCCAAAAGTACCTCTTTCTTTATGTCCCTCTTAACTTCCTGAGGTGTTCTGTTGTCCCAGTTGCTACCACAAATAATGGGGTCCTGACGGTATCTGATCCAAGCCCAGCGAATGGCGCAGGGAGAGGAGACAAGTTGTACTGAACCATTTGCTTGAGAGGATGTGACCAGTCGTATAGCTTATTCACAGAACCAACATGTTGCTGCCATGGAGACCTGTGTAACAGAATTTGTCAGCTCATGGTGCCATAACAGAGCAACATGGGTTAATTCTCTCATTGTTGTGGAGCTTTGAAGTCTAAGTTCAAAGTGCTTCTCTTCCTGTCTTAAAGATGGACACCTTCTTATGTGACCTTGCATGGCCTTTGCTCCACACACAGAGAGAATGAGAGTGTACTGGTCTGCCCTCTTCTATAAAACTATCCAATCAGATAACGACCCCAACATTATGGCCTCATTTAACCATAATTATCTCCTTAAAGGAATATTGCCTATGAATACACTCACATCAAGGCTTTTGACTCCAACACATGAGTTATGGAAGAACACAATTCAGTCTATAACAGCAATTACTAAAAAAATTCCTGACACCACTCAAAACACTCTTGGTTATGAAACATCCCTTCACTTCTCTCTGTGTGGTGAAATAAGACCACTGATCAAAATTTTACAAAAGCAGAAAAAAATGCCTCATATGTCCTTAACTAGTGATGGCATCTGAAAATTTTCCCAGGAAAGGAATCTTAAAAGTATGTATCAATATACATTTTACATCATGGTTATTCATTAGCAGCTCCTAAAGTATTTCTTTACCAGGAGCCCAAGATTAGGGTCAACAACAACAGGGCTATGATAAGTATTTTCTAGTAGTGAGGTCCTCATTAAGTCAGTGCCATTGCTAATCTCTCCCTCCTTTCTTCCCTCCCTCCCTCCTTCTCTCTAAACACCTGCTTCATAATGCCATATTTTTTCTCTTACTCAATTAAAAACAAGCACATTCTAAATTAATTCTTCTCTTTTTCATTTTAATTGGATAATCACTTTTACTTTTAGATTAACTAAATTGTTTATAGACACAGTCTGCGTGCTTGTGCTTAATTTAGGAGTGGGTATTTAGTAGCAGGCTGCAGGGGATTGAATCAGAGGCTGGCCAGATTTTTACATGTGCCATTAGGGTCCAGGAAATAGCTATGAAACTACACCAGTGGGATGACTTTCATTCTCAAAATGTGACCAGAAATTCAATTCATCCTGAGCACTACTATCAGACTTTATTTCTCAGGTTTCATTCATTATTATTCAAATGGCCAGGGAATTAACTTAGAATTCATTGAGATCACATTCTGTGCCAGACAATGTGCCATGTGCTAAAAATATAATAGGATAAATTGCTGTTGCTAATGAGAAGGATATCATAGTCTAGAAGGAGACCTGGACTTGAAACGTTTTCCCTTCAGCATCAGATTAGTGGGGTGCTGAGCATCTTTGTAAGGCTGTTAAGGGGATGGGACATAGAAGGAAACTGCCTCAGAAGGGTACAAATACCTTCCTCTAATTAATACTCATGTAAGCAAAGAATGCATTATGATTTCAATAAACATTTGCTGAATTAATGTTTTATGGTAGGTTTAGACATCTAAGATAAATATAACAAAGACTTTACAAATCATATGTGATCCTGAAATACAAAGAGGTTAACAATATTTCTGTGGGTATATATGTGTCTCTGTGCATGGGATATTTGTGTGTCTGTGTGTGTGTGTTTGTGTATGTGTGTAGAGTTTTACTCCACATACAAATATATGCAATATATTCATAAATGCTAATTTACTTAGGATTTCATCCTGTTCTTGCCATGTAAGTATTCGTCAAAGACATTATTTATGTTTGTTAAATATAACATTATGTGAAATAGTTTGTTAGTAAGAGAATGCTATTGCTTAGTGTCATCCGCAGCCAAGATATTCTAGCCTAAGAGGTTAAATGACTTTACCAAGTTGACTTGGCAAATGAAAAAGGCAGGATTGCTTGATGCCAGCACTATGTGTCCTTTGGAGCATGCCAGTTCCTTTCTAGTTCATCCTTTATGTCTTTATTTTAAAAACAAGTTTAAAAATATGCTACAAAACTGTCAACTTATGGTGCATCTCTCCCTGTTTTCTGATAACTTTAATTTGGTAGCATTTCCTCTAGAATCAAGCAAGCTCAACATATGAGAATATAGGATTCAAGTTGCCTAGTTTTGAATCAGGTCTTCCCCACTTATGCACAAGTTACTCTAACTTTCTCTATCTCAGGTTCCTCATTTTAAAACTAAGAATAATAGTTGCTCCGCATATTGTTGTTAAGAGAACTAAATGAATCCATTTATATTAGTTTTCTACTGCTATGCAGCAAATTGCCAAAAACTTGGAATCTGCAAACAAAATCCAGTTATTATCTCAAAGGTTTTTTTGGGTCAGAGGTGTACCATGGAATAACTTGATTCTATGATTTGGGAATCACAAATCTAAGATTAATGCACAGAAAAAATTAAATTCTTAGCTAGAGGATTGGGAAAATTTTACTTAATGGGCTCCTGTCTGTTGCTGGTGGAATAAAGTGTGTTTTGGTTACAGTACTGAGGTCCTTAATTCCTTGACATCTGCCAGCTGGGGGCACTCTCGGTTTCTAGAGGCCATCGTATTCCTTTTTTTTTTTTTTTTTTTTGAACAACCATACAAGTTTTTAACAAAATAATATAAAATGCGTATAGATTCTGGATATTACAATTACACCCAGGAGTGCCCCCCCAATTACCTACCCTGATCCCTCCCTTCCCCTTCCCCCCATATCTCTAAAAAAGGATTATGTTGTAGAGCATTATATCTTATCTGGATTTAACACATAATAATAGACCAACTTTCTCACTGGCCAGGGTCTAGTCCCAACCTCCACAGATGAGTGGAGACAATAGACCATTAGTTCTCTCGGTTAAGCTGATTTTACTCAGCATGATTTCTTCCATAGCCATTCATTTACCTTCAAAGTCTGCAATACCTTTGTTTATAATTGCTGTGTAAAATTCCATGGTGTAAATGTACCACAGTTTTTGGATCCATTCATCCAGTGAGGGACATTTGGGTTGTTTCCATAGCCTAGCAATAGTAAATTGAGCTGCTATGAACATAGATATTGCTGTGTCGCTATAATGTTCTGATTCTAAATCCCCTGGAAAGATACCCAGGAGTGGAATAGTAGGGTCGTATGGTGGGCTCATCCCTAGTTTTTTGAGGATTCTCCACACTCCTTTCCAGAGGGGCTGTACCAGTCTCTGCAGCTCCACCAACAGTGTGTTAGTGTGCCTATCTCTCCACAGCCTCTCCAGCATCTATTATTGTTTATTTTCTTCATCTTTGCCAATCTGACTGGCGTAAGGTGATATCTTAATGTGGTTTTCATTTGCATTTTCTGATTACTAGAGATTTAGAGCACTTTCTCATGTATTCATTGGCTTGATCAATGATCGCTGGTGAGAAGTTTCTATTTAGCTCTTTGGCCCATTTATTAATTGGGCTGTTAGTGTTTTTGTGGTTGAGTTTTTTTGAGGTTTTTGTAAATTCTGGATATGAGTCCCTTGTCAGAGGAATCATAGCCCATGATTCTCTCCATTTCTGTAGGAAACCTCTTGACTCTTTTGATTGTTTCCTTGGCAGTACAAAAGCTTTTTAGCTTTATGGTATCCCATTCACTGATTTTTGACTTTACTTCCTTCACTTTAGGAGACATGTTGAGAAAGTCTTTGCCTACTCCCAAATACTGAAGTGTTGGACCTAATTTGTCTTCTATCAGTTGCAAGGTAGCTGGTTTAATGCCTAGCTCCTTGATCCATTTTGATTTGATTCTCGTGCAAGGAGAAAGATATGGGTCTAATTTCAATTTTCTGCAAGTGGCTGACCAGCTTGTCCAGCACCATTTGTTGAAGAGGCTGTCATTCCTCCATGTAATATTTTGTCCCTCTTTGTCAAAAATCAGATGTTTAAAGATTTGAGGATTTGTTTCGGGGTCTTCTATTCTATTCCATTGGTCTTCTTTCCTATCTTGATGCCATCACATTCCTTAATGCATTATTAGCTATAATGTTTAATCTAAATCATCAACTTGATTAGATTAAGATATGCCTAAGATTACAAGGAGCCTAAGATTAAGATCAAGAATCTTCAGGGCGTGTCAATGAGGGTGTTTCTAGAAATGATTGACATGTGGGATAGTGAACGGAAAGCAGAGACCCACCTTAAGTGGATCTTAAATTGGAGGCTTGGATGTAATAAAAGATGCAAGAATAAGGAAGCAAGAGCAGATGCTGAATGATACTTCTTGAACAGTTACTTTTTTTCTTTAAGCTTTTTCCTTTTTGTTTTTTTAAGAAAGAGGGACAGTGTGTGTGTGTGTGTGTGTGTGTGTGTGTGTGTGAGAAAGAGAGGAAGAGAGAGAGAGAGAGAGAATTAATTTTTATTTAGTTTTGCACATGGCTTTCATTGCTCTGACACTTAGTTGTGTACGTGGTGCTGGGGTTTGAACCTGAGTACTCAGGCATGCTGGGCAAGTGTCATAACTACCAAACTACCACTCCAGACTTTGAACAGGTTCTTGATTGCTTTTGTCACCTTCTGAGAACATCAGACTCTAACTCCTTCACTCTTTCCAAGAGAACTCTGCCTAGTGATTCTGCAGGGAGTTTCCATGTCTTCAGTTTGGACTGGGATAACAGCAGTTTCCAGGCCTTCAATTCATTGTGGGAGAGCATCACTGATCCCCTTGTTCTGATGGCTTCAGCATCCTGGACTGCATAGCTACTGGTTTCTTCTGATTTCCAGCATGCAGATGGCCTTTGTGGGTTCATCCAGCCTCTGACTGTATAAGCTTATCTGATAAATCCCTATATATATTCTGTTAATTCTATTCCTCTAGAGAACACTGATGAATGCATTTGCTCTGTCCTTAAGCTGGGAGTGATACATCAAATATTTTCCAGTTTTCAAATCTTTAATTTTCCTCAATGATTAGTTAGAAAAACATTTTCTGCTTTTAAGGACTGTGATTGGATCAGACCCACCTGGAAAATCTCCCTAACTTAAAGTTGGTAGTGCCATTTACTATAATGTAGTCTAATAAATCAAATTCTGTACCATGAGCTTATACAGGACATGTACAGCAGGGGAATGAGAAATGTTGGAGTGTGTCTTAGAATCCTGCTTATCTTACCAAGCTGGCAAAACACTTAGATAATTAATCACACACATATGAACATAATAATGTTTGATATTACTCCTGTATACCTGGAGAATTGAAACGTGGCATTCCTCAATATATCGAATCAACAATATGTAGCACAGTTGAAACATGTATGTTTTCATTTAGTTCGGAAAAATTCTGAATGAAGACTGACAAAATTATGGTTCAACAAAGCATACGCAAGCTACTGTCTAACAGGCAACTTTACATAACAGAATCCAGAGCTACTTGGGTCCTCTCAATTGTGTGCAACTTCTGCCTTCTTCTGGTATTTTGGAGCATGGCAAGAGAATGCTGATTTTCTGTATGAATGTCTTAGAATCTTTGTGGTCTTAGTTTTTAAGTATTCAGCATCAATAAGTATATATTCATTGCCATAAGTCACAAGAGTATTCGTTATATACATTTTTGCCTCAAATTTCCTGCAGTTATAGGGCTCACCAAAATGACTACAGGACCCACTTACACTTGCTGCTATGATGCTCATTTAAGGAACCAGGTCAGGGAAGCATACAGTACAGTTCAGTCCACAGAGTGGGACCACCTATCTGCAAGAGAGTAGTCTCTATGGAAGTTATGGAAAGGTCAATATTTTTCCAGAAAGGTTCAGAAACTTTCTGTGAATAAGATTTCCCTCTCTCTACTTTTACCTGTCAATGTGATACTTTCTCTGGTAACTTTGATGGATTTAGGTGTAGACACATTGATTTGGCCCTTTTGAGACTTGCCACAGGGAAAAAAGCTTAGTATACCTGACTCTGGGATAAAAGGATAAAACGGTGGTGTTGTTAAATAGGTGTTGCTTTAAGCTCATAAATATGTGATCAATTGTTATATAGTGATCAAATCTGAACCAAATTGATTTTAATGACTTTTCCTAAGAGAATTTTTGGATTACTTTTATATGGATTTCACAGTTCCAGAATGCTTGTTCTTTTTTCATAAGAAGCAGCACTACAGAGGCTGGAGCGTTGGCTTGGCGGTTACCGCGCTTGCCTGGCATGAGCGCATACACAGATTCAAACCGCAGCACCCACGTACACACAACTAAGTCAGAGCAATGAAAGCCATGTGAAAAACTCTATAAAAATTGATTCTCTCTGTCTCTCCTCTTTCTCTCTCTCTGTCTCCCCCTCTCTATCTGTCCTTCTCTACACATAGCAGGTCATAAAAAGAAAGGAAGATGATTTAATCTTCGAGAAATAGACTAAAGCAGCAGGATATAGACCTGGTTACAGACCCTGGTCTCTCCTTCTGAGGTCTGCAATCAAAGGTATGATCAGCAGATGAGGGTGAACCCGATTTCTTAGGTGAATAACAGATATAAGAGGTTTCCATTTTATTCCATTGCACCCCTTCTGTTAGCAACAGCCGATTCTTTTCTGTATTGATTCTAACACCTCATTCTCAAGCGTAGCTAGAAAACTTCTCTTTTCTCTCCCAGCAGGCCTCAAAAAGATGAGAAGTAGCACAGGGCTTGCTTGTATTTCACTCCACCTTGTTAGACTTTGTATCTGGGGAAAAAAACAGTCCACTAAGACAGAGATTAAAATTACTGATTATAACCTGATTCTGGAAAACAGAAAGTAAATCCTTAATAGGATGAATAGATACAATAGGGCTGCTTTGAATACAAGCTGCTTACAGGATATATATAGTATACACATTTGTTCAATTATTTGAACAGGCAAACATATTGGATAACAGTATTTTCATTTTTTCTTTCTTAAAATATTATTTTCAATTTTATAATTAAGAGGATTTACTGTTATTGTAGCTTTAGATTTACAGAAAATTTGGGCAGTAGTGCAGGGAGGTCCATATACATATGCCAGCCCCACTCCCAAACCCCTTACCAGTTTTCCTATTATTAACATCATTTCCTTTCATAAATATCAACATGGTATATCTGTTACAATGAATGAATCAATGTCTATACAGCATAATTAACTAAAACCCATAACTTAGGGTCTGTTCTTATAAGGTTCTATGTGTGTTGATAATCATATTGTCATGCATTCACCATTTCAAGTATTATACAGAATATTATATTATACAGAATGCCGTAACATATAGAATATAGTTTCATATAGGATCTCATCAGATAGTATCACACACTGTTTAGGATCTCTAGCATCTCATTGATCTACCTTTCCTCTTGCTAATATCCTTGACAATCACTTGTCTTTTTATTTTTGTTTTTTTTTTCTTTTCCCCAAAAATCACATATAATTGGAATCATACAGCAAGTAGCCTTTTCAGACTGGGTTCTTGCACTTGTAATTATGCATTTAAGGATCTTTCATGACTTACTAGTTCATTTTTAAATTGCTGGATAATTTTTCATTGTATTGATGAACCAGTGTGTTTATCTATTCATTTATTTAAAGACATCCTGGTTGCTTCCAGTTCAGGCTGCTATGAAAAAAGGTATAATGATCTGTGGGCAGGTTTTTGAGTGGATCATATCTTCATCTTTCAGAGACGGTATTCCATTGTTGGAAAGGGATATTTTACTTTTATTTGGAGGGAATCTCACAGTCATTTTGAGCTACTCTCCAAACCATCCATCTTTCAACACCCCCCCCAGAAATATAATTGTCTTACTGGTAGATATAGGGGAATAATCACTCCACCTCCTCTTTCTGTATTTTTATTGAGGGTACCTCAGTACTTGTATTATCAAGTCCATGAAGATTAACAGATTTCTAGCCCTGTCCTAAATCCCAAACTATGTGTTATTGAGGTTGTATTATGGCTTATATTTTTATGTTTATATTTAATTCTTTTTTAGATTTATCCAAAATCCAATAGGGAAGAGGACTACATTTACCATGGATGTTGTCAGAGACCCCAACATAAATAAAGCTTAGAGATGTCAAGTAATTCATATCAAGCCAATTAGCTGGCAAGTAGCAGAGCCAAAGATTAAATCTTAGTTGGTAAGAGGCTGTATACTTTGTCTCATACCATCCTCTTCCCAAGCTCTTCCCATGCGAGTTCCTACTACTGGAGGAAAATCACATTTGTGTACAAATGAGTTTTGCAAAATTGGATTAGATAAAGTGAAAATGGCTATTTTTAGAATGTTTACTCTCTAAGAAAGTAGATGTAATATGCAGGTTTCCTATATTTATAGGGCCCTAGAGTGCCTTTTAAGAGTATTTGATGAGACCACTGTTTTAGTTTCTAAATTTTTAAATAAGTATTTTGTAGTCCCATTTCAGAACGCACTGTTTTGTTCATACTGCCATTACTATGATACTTGGGCCACCTTATTTACAAAACTATCTTGGAATGGTGTTTCATATAGTTGTGGGCCACAGAACAGTCTTCCAAAAGATGAGGCTAGGCAATATGTAGAAAAGGAAAGTAGGTCAACAATGAAGGGTGAAATAAATTCAGGATGTTTTTGTATTGTAGGATTTCCCAAAGACTTTAGTACATTTCTCTGCTATTTTACTCTCCTGCAAAAGAACAGAGAATAAAGCATTTTGCAACAATGTCTTCAACAGGACGTTTTTACCCCCTTTAAAAAATGATCTCACAGTCTGTCAAAAACAATTTGGAAAATGCTTCTTTATAGCAAAATTACCATTTCTCCTACTGGTACCATATATTTTCATCTCTTTGCCAAAGAGAAATAAATTGAAATTCTCAATTACAGTGGCTTTTTGAAATGTTCCATAAGAGACAATTTGACCTTGATTGCAGATGGTCCTATACTTAAACTATTCCTCTTACAGAACCACTTTGGACTTGGAAAGTTATTCTGCCTCTAGGGATGCAATGAAATGAAAGTTGCAATGGAAGCTCTGTGTTTCCAGATACTGCTGAGAGCTGCAATTTGGGGGTGATGCTCAACCACAAGCCTCTTTTGAGAGGCCTTTGTAATTGAGAGGTCAGAAGTAAAGGGAAATAAAGGCATCATTTACAGCACCACTGATGTATTCATGTTTGCCTCCATACTGCCTCCTTCCTAAGTGAATTGCAAATTTATTCCTAGAAGTCATTGGACACTTTGCAGGATAGTTTACTACTTGCCAAAATCATTGTTCATTTTTCTGCTACTAGCATCTAGGAACTAATTTAATAATGCTCAGTATCAATTCTTTTTCAAGTTAATTTATTTGGTCATATCTGTATTAAGCAAAGTTTTCGAAACCTTATTAAAAAAGTATTTCATTTTTAAAATAAAAAGCATATGGACTATCAGAAAGATTTTTAAATAGGAAACCCAACTGAAGCAGATAAGAGGCAGGAAGGGAATACAATAGGATTTAGACTTGGGTATCTGTGCTTAATTCTTTGCAGGCATGGTTATTTTCAATATATGGTGTATAGCAAACAGTGGTTTTTGATTAATTGAGGGCTGCCAAAGGTCCACATAGCCCTGGATTCTGTGATGCTGCTGAAGCATTAGCTCTAATTGCTTACAGAGAGAGAATAGTATAGAAGCAAGTGACTCAGGTAATGTCTGAGTCCCTTAATATCTCCTTCTCACCACAAGCCAGCATGGGGAGAGTGACAGGGTGAATAAATAGTCTCCTAACTATATTCAACATCTAAAACATGGAACATGTGAAAATTCTATTAAATGGAAAGGGAACTTTATAATTATGATTAATTTAAGAATATTTAGATGGAGAGATTATTCTGGATTACCTATCTGGGCCTAATTGTAACCACAAGCTCATTATACAAGACGGTCACAGAACGCGGTGCGATGATCAAAGCAGAAATTGTAGGATGCACACTTTGGTGTGGCAGCCAAGGAATATAGAGAACCACTAGAAGGTGTGAAAGGTAAGGAAGGAAATTTTCTCCTATGGACTCCGTCAAGAATCACACCCTGGTTTTACCCTAATGAAACTGATTTCAGACTTCTGACTTCCAGAATGACAAGAGAAAAAACTTATGTATTCTTAGGCCACTAAGTTTATGGTATTTTGTTACAGCAGCCGCACAACACTGATACAGAAATGAAGGCAACAAAGCAATTAACTGGACCATTTCTGGGGCTATATTGTTGGAGACAACAGGTACTCAGATACTGTCATACCTGGGGGCTGGTGGTTGGCATTAGCTCTTCCTCTCATTTGTCACATTGACTATAATATTTTAGAAGCTATCAATGCATACCCTAATCAAACAGACATTTTAAAAATTAATATACTATACATATAAAGGGACTAGACCCTGGACAGTGAGAAAGTTGGTCTATTAGCATGTGTTAAATCCAGATAAGATGTAATGTTATACAACCTAATACTTTTTTAGAGATATTGTGGGAAGGGGAAGGGCGGGATAAGGGAGGGTAATGGGGGGGCACTCCTGGGGGTAATTGCAATATCCAGAATATATACACATTTTATATTATTTTGTTAAAAACTTGTATGGTTGTTC
>PVKS010038512.1:0-17847 GCA_004027875.1 Aplodontia rufa
TCTTTATGTTGATTTGTGTCCTAAGAATGAGTTAGTAAGCTGCATCTGCAAGGGAAAGAGAGTGAAGAGTGGAAATCTCAACAGAGATGAGCAAAGGGAAGGCTAACAGCAGCAAGCGGCACAAAGTCTCCAACTAATGCTAAACAGAGGCAGGCCTACGCTTATTTTTTCTATGAAAAGGGCATGCATTGTCACAACCAGAGTCTATGACATCCACTTATATTACTAAGAATCTTCCAGGTGTAAACAGGTGAATTCCACTCTGCCTCATTTAACAGAAGTATTCCAGAATCTCAGACAATGAAAGGAAGATTTGGATACTCAGAATTTAATCAATACATCAACCAGGATTACTCTAAGCATTTGTCCATTCTTCCATGTGTTCATTCCAAACAATATTTTAAATACCTGCTTTACCTGAAATTGTTATAGGTGCAAAATACAGTGAAGATGGATTCTAAGATGTAGTAGAAAAAAACTAGTGGGTGTATTTTCAGGACTCAGCTCCTGGAGTCTCAAATCTCATGGCTGCCTCCTCCAGAGGGTGAAGCTTCAGTTCCAGCAAGAGCCTGAACCGCCTAGGTCGGATCAAGCCCACTGCCTTGGCTGCGTCAAGGGTGAAGTGCTTGTGGAGAATCTTTACAAGCAATTGCAATCCCGCCCAGCTCCTCCAGCAACACTGAAGAGAAAGCCATTGCTGGAGGATACGCAATGCTTTCATGAAAAGACAGGATGCTTGGAGGCAAAAAGTAATTCTCATCTCCTCTTCTACCAAGAGGATAGAGTGAGGTCATGCATGTGAAGGTGTCAGCACAGCCCTGTGCACAAGGCCTGTGCTTGATTAATGAATAACAAAGAAAAACGACCTTAAAATCTGTCTGCTCTGACCAGGCATCAGAGCATATGAAGTCATCCGCTGTTGTTTTACCTATGAATGCGCTGTCATGTGGTGGCTGTAAGACACCGGACTTAAATTATTTAGGAAATTTGGAAGAACATTAATCAAGGGTCTGAAATGAGGAAATTGTTGGTCCTGCTTCTTCTGATGCTGATCAGACTTCACTTCAGTTTTGCTGAATATTTAATTAGTACATACTACATGCCAAATCCTGAGAGCCTATTTTAAGAGACCTAAGCTAACAAGATCCTAGAGGAGAAATGACAACATGAACAGGTCTGCAAAACCACCACTGTCCTCCATGAATTGTTTGAAGGATGAAGGCTTCTGGCCTGCAGTTCCAATTCTAGACACTCTGGTTGTATATAGCTATCGTGAGACAGAGCCTTCCTTCTGGAAAGGAGAAAGGGTTTCAGGTCAGTATTGCCACACTTCTAGAATGATGTGTTTGAGGCCAGGGTAAGAGAGTGACAGACAGCAGGTTCTGCCACTAGCTAGAATATCTACTGTGCAGCCTCTCACACTAAAGAGCCCCAGGGTATCTTACCCTTAGAATGGGAAGATGAAAACTCTTGCCTAGTATCACTGTGGATTTCCAGGAACTCAGTAATGAACTGTCTTCTAAGCTGGAGCAAGACAAGAGCAAATGTTTATGCATGCATGCTCAGGTGCACGGGGTGTGAATGTGTGCATTAGAAGATAAATCTGCAGGACCAGTGATCACCGTAATAGGCACCACCTCACATTACCCCAACAACGCTGCTACAAAGCTGAATTGGAAAGTTGAGATTTTATATGACAACTCAGAGAAGGAAACTGTTAAGTGGGGGGAATATCTGAGCTAATTTTTGTAGAATAACACAAAAATTAAAGTCTAATTTTTGCCACTTGATGGACAATTGTGAAACCTTGACCAAATCTCACAGCCGTTACCAACACTTGCAAATGTTGCAAAGGGATTTTATGTGCACAATCTCAATTTGACCCCAGCAAACCCACGTGCTTATTACTAGCTCCATTTTATGAGGGAGGCTAGTGACTTCCCCATCAGCACAGCCAGCAAATGTCTGTACTGGGATGACACATCTTCTGCTATTCCTGAGCTTCAAAAGTGATTTATTTTTTATTGCTATGAAACAAATCATCCCTCTCTCAGTACTGTAGAACAGTGATCATTTGTTACCACCTCCTGGCTTAAGTCACAGCTACGTGATCTCACTTGAGCTTTCTCAGGTGTCTGCACTCAAATAGCCTATAGGCCCACAGTCATTAGGAAGGCTGGCCACATGTCTGGTGGTTCATGTAGGCTGTTGGCTAAAACATCACCTGGACCGTATCCAAAACACATACCTGAGCCTCTCTATGTGGCCTGGGCTTCCTCAGAGTGTGGGAGCTGCATTTCCAGAGCAAGAATCCTGAGAGACAGCCAGTTCTCCCACTAGACCACGGGAGAACATTCCATGTTGAGGATGGCAGAGTGTATTAGTATGTTTACCAATGACATAACAAAACACTCAATTCTGGGTGACGTATCAAGGAAGTAGGTTTATTTAGCTCACAGTATTAGGGCTCAAGGGCATGGTGCTGACTTCTGCTTAATTTTGGCAAGGGACCCCTTGACTGTGTCACATCATGACATATGCATCATGGCAGGAGCGTGTGAGAGGGAGAAATCACATTGCAAGATAGGCAAGCAGAGAATGAGGAGCGGACAGTCATGCTTTTCTGTAACAACCCTCCCAGGAGGACTACCTTCATTTCTCAAGGGTTGTGTACCAAGTGACCTAATCAGCTACCACTAGACCATACCTCTGAAAGTTTTCGCCCACTTCCAACATCACCAAACAGAAGGCCACACTTCTAGCATGTAGTGGGTGTACCCAAACCACGGCCCACAGCAATAAGAAAATCCCAATCAGCTTGACTTGATGTGCGTGACTGATCAAATATATAAAGATGGCTGCCAAGAGAGAAGAAGTCTGATCTGGCTTGACCTGTTAAAGCACCTGGAGGGAATGTCGCCTAAGAGACCCTCACAGACCCGGCACCTCAGCTGTGCCCAGCACCAGCTCTCCCTGCTCTACCGACTTCTGACCTGTCACCCTCCAGCCCATCAGGAAGTGCACCCTTTCACTGGTGCTTGCCTGGTGGACACTCCTTTCGATTCACACCTGACACCAACTCTCTCAGAGACACCACAGGGAAGGAACCTAAGAAACCTTTTGTTTATTAACACTTTGCTTCTAGTCTTCTTGTGTCTCTAATGGATCTTCTTAGGACCTATTGGCAGGAATAACAGTGAAATATCCACAACTGGCAAGTTTCAGGCAATGCACAATGGGCTGCTGGCCTCAGCAGGAGCACAGTCACCCAGGGGACACCTGCTGGTTTCTATGGATGCTCTCTCCTTACTCCTGGCCTCCTGCACTCTCCTGCACCCACCTGCTTCATATTAAAATTCTGGGGTAGAGACTTTCCATAACCAGGAAAATATAGAGTTGCAATTAGAAGATAAATGTTGTCCTTAATTAAAAATCAAGTGGTATGTGACCTTACAAAGGACTACAAGACAGAATATCTCTTGTGGGCTTTCATTTGCACCTGCAGAGTCCACAGGCATGTTTTAGCATGCATAGTTACTCAGCCTTGTTACAGCCCGCTGACTACAGCCCTTGCAACCTGGATTTTAAATTGTGGCTTTGGCAATCTTTGAACAAAACAGTAGTTCACCGCGACCACAAGCAATCCTGCAATTAGCACATGTCTTCAACGCCCAAGTGGGAATACCGCGTTTGCACAAATGAGGCACATTCATATGCCAGGCAGTAACCGAGACAGCAGAACAAAGAGATCAGCATCATAAGGAATGAGTACTTCAGCCTCAAAGACGCAAGAGCAGTTTTGAATTCCTCAATTTAGTCCCACTAAATGTATACCAAGTGCTTATCCCACACTAGGTATTGATGCTACCAGGTGTCAGGGAGACAAAGGTGATCAGCATCCAGTAAACAGATGACTCATAAACAAACAAAAAAATCTGTAATTCTGTGGCATTAATCATAATTGGAATGCGTGGCAAGTATTAGAGGACCACAGACGAGGTCACTCTGCCTGGCATCAGGCTGCCTAAAAAGATGCAAAAGGGCAACTCTGAGTCTGGTAGTGAAGGTGAATGATGCTTACCAGCGCAAGAGCAGGGTGATGGTGCCCCAGACACAGAGGCCACACTGACGGGGAAGGAGCCGGCAGGTGGAGAAGCTGCAAGCTGTTCTTCTCAAACAGTGGTGTGCATGAGCACCCTTGATGAGCTGATGAGGACATTTGCTCCAGTATGCTGGTACACACCGAGAATATACATCAAAGTTTTTGGGGTGGAGCTGGACATCAAGACTTTGTGAAAAACTCCCCAGTGGATGCTCGTGAGAAGCCAAGGAGAGGAACTAAGGAGCGTGTGTGTGTGTGTGTGTGTGTGTGTGTGTGTGTGAATACTTAAGATCTACTGTCTAAACAAGTTTAAAGTAAGCAATAGATTAGTATCAATGAGTCAACTTGCGGGATCTCAGGTCTCCAGAATGTGTTCACCCTATCATTGAAAGCATGCACCCTGTGACGAACACCTCCCCATTTGCCCACCCCAGCCCCTAGCAGCCACCATTCTACTCTCTGCTTTCTTCAGTTCACCTATGTAAATTGAACTACCAAGTGAGGTCATGCAGTCTTTGTAGTTTTGCATCTGGTTTATTTCACTAGTGTCACATAACTTAAGGCTGTCATCTATGTTGTCACACATGGGAGATTTGTGTGATTACAATGGCTACAATAATCATTTCACAATGTATATGGCTTCCAAAATGTTGCAAATGTTGCACTACACTCCTTAAATAGATATAATTTTATTAGTAATTATTATCAACAAAGATAGAAAAAGAAAAAAAAAAACACCAAGATAGAACTCTTTGTGGGTAGAAACCACTTCTATTGGAGCACTGACTCTGAATAGCAAGTCAATGAGCATGAGGGGATGGTGACTTTAATTCTAATTTCAGTGGGCAGATAACAGAATTAATTCCATTTTTCAGAGAAGAATAGTGAAACAAAGCAGCAAGGCCAGACTATAATGCCTCCCTTGCCTCATGTTCACCCTGGTTCCAGCTAGAGATGGACCCGGAGCAAAAGAGAAGTAGACCCAAAGAATCAGATCAAGGAGTCCATGAGGGTCCACTCCCAACCACTGTGCTGCCCCTTCTGTGCTTCTTTCTTTGAGGAAACTGGCGCAGTGCCAGCTATGGGGAGAGGAGGAAGGTAGGAGAGAAGGGAAAAGTGGGAGAGGAAAGAGAGAAGCACTGAGAAGAATGATTGACAGAAACCCATTCACTTCCATAGCTCATGGCAGGGCAGAAAGGATGTCAGGTCCTATACCTGAGAATCGGTCCCCTGGCACCTTTTGTATCTTACCTGCAGGATATTGAGGAGGAGCTGGGAATGCTGGCCAGTGGGCCCGAGCTCCTCCTGCATTTGGAAAGTCATTTCTGGCTCACACTGTGGCCCAACACACTTGTTCCCCTCAGTCTCAACTGCAGCCTTCGGACAGCAATGCCTTCCTCTTAGTCATTGCAGTGTTGCAGAGGGGAACTGTAGGAACTCGAGAATTTAAGAAGTCCCCAAGACTCCATGCAATGAGAGTCTAGGTACCAGCTTCCAGATGCCTTCTCCCAGGGAGCATGCAGGTAGCACAAAGCTACCCTGGAAATGATGCACCAAAGACAACAAAGGAAATGCACCTGAGCCCTGGTACCTAGGATTTTTACTGGAGATTGATCACATAGATAGAACTAGCTGTCATGTGCTCACCTTAGAATGTCCCAAGCTCCCCATGATAAATAACACTGTTAGAACAAGGAGATCATCCCACGGGCTGAGAGGACACTCCCAAGAGCCAGTCAAGGACCAAGCCTTTCTTTGCCCATGGTTAACCTATGGCACATAAAAGGAGTTCCACCTTGGAACTCAGCTGAGCAGGGTTGGCCAGCACTTCCTGCTAGCATTTCCTGGCTAAGTGACCTTGGGCAGATTCCTCAAGCTCTCTGAGCCTCCTTTGCTCCACTTGTGTCACAGTGGTAGCACCTCAAAAATGGATGGGAGGCCAAGAGTTGCCAGGATATCACACACTGCAAGATTAGCAAAAGCCAGTTCCACTCTCAGTCCAAAATGAACTGGAGGTTATTTTTGAGGGAAGATCATAGAAATTGCAACACCTGGAGACTGTGCCTCAACCTAGAGAAATATCATTTCTATGGAAACACAATTGTCATGTCACCCGACAGGCATTCATTAGGCACCCATATGTGTCAAGTCCTGGAGAGGCAGGATGAGAAGAGCAGGTTTCTGCACAAGCTTCTGATTTGGGAAGCAATGGAGGGAAAGGGTGTTATTAGCACTCAGATTCACTCAGATCCAAGGAGATGAGATGCAGCATGCCCCCTCAACTTCCCAAACCCTCACAGCCAGCTTTTATCACCAGGCATGCTTCATAGTTCCAGGTGTTCTGGAACCATCAATGAGATACTAAGCCTTTTCTCCCTCAACCATAGCCTTTAAAAAGTACCCTAAACAATATAATAACAGCACATATGTGCGTGTGCACACACGCACACACAGTCTTTCTGATACCTTTAATACAGTTCTCTCTCGGCATACTCTGGCACTTGGAGGTGTTTTAAATACACTGTGCACCCTTGCAGATGTTTTGAAAGCTACTGGATTCCAGAATTAAAAAGGGAAAAATTTTCTTTGTGTTCAACATTCCGTTGAACTCAGTATCTCTGCATCTCTCTTCCTCACGTCTTAATGCCTGTATGTTTCAGTGGTTCTCCTTCATTGGTCCAGCAGACTTTTATTGAGCACCTACTAGGTGCTGTCAGTGTTGTAGGCAGTAGGAAAAAGAAAAACAATGAACAAACCCATGCTTTACAATCCCTGCCTTTGTGGAACTCACATCCTAGTGGACTCACACGGGACGTTGGCTTTTGGAAGTGATGGACTAAGCACAAATCGCCTATCAACAGTGAGACTCTGGGCACCTGACCAAAACCATCTGAGCCTGGATTCGTCATTTTGAAGTGAAGCTTGCGATACGAGCCTCCTAGAGTTAGTGTGAAAATAAACCAAGTAACTGTAGTACTGCCCTTGGACAAATCTGGCTTGCGGAGGCTGCTTGATGTACGCCACGTCTCCTTTCTACCATTTATTTCCAGGACCCCATGCAATATTGGTCACAGAACGATGGGTAGTAGGCGAGTTAGAGGCAATAAATGCTTGTCACTTGATAAACTCGGAAATAAAATCTGAGTCTAGTATTTGGCCAGCTAATCTACTGCTTCATACTTCCCCAACTAAACTTAAAGAAAACAATGTGAGGAAGAGGGAAGTGTTCCAAGCCATGGTCAAGAGCCAAGCTCCTCCAACAACAGCTATATGTCATCGACAGCTCACTTTCCCACTCTCGGTCTCAATTCCCGCAGCTGCATTAGATCAGTGCTTTCCACCTCAGAATCCCCAAGGGAGTTCTTAGAATATATGGATGCACAAAATATTAAATCAGAATCCCTAGAGGGATTTTGTAAAAGCTCCTCCAGTGTGAAGCTAGGACTGAGCACCTCTGGGCTCAGTTCTAATGTACTAGGACTGGGCTTGAAACTCAAATGTCTACAGAGGCCCAGAAGATCATGCAAGTGCATGAATCCAGGCAGGTTCTCCTTCCACAGATGACAGTGTCAGGACTGTGCAGAAATGGGGGAATGCCATGGAAGTGGTGGCAGATGATCCCTGATGCCTGGTGTGGAGGAGGCTGGGGTTGAGGCTGCACTTCAGTATGTGGGTTTCTATTCATAGACATTTGTGTGAATGCACATGAAAAATCTCCAAACTTTAAAGTTGTTGTGACATATATTACAGTTTCATTTTAATGTTGTATAAACAAACAAAACCAAAAATAAAACCTTTGTGTGTCATGACAGTCCTAAGGGCAACAGCAGCTGACCCATCCCAATTCTCAGAATATGAGGCCAAGTTGAGCAGTTGGGACTTAGTTTCCTTTCCTTTCTGTCTCACATCTACTTTCATTATTTCTCCCCCTCCAAGAGACATTTTATATTATGCATCTTCCCTCTGATTCTATCCCATCAAATTCTAATGTCAAGATATGCTGTGCATTTTTGTATGTATCTGTGTACTCTCAGGGTTTTATATATATATATATATATATATATATATATATATATATATAACCCTGATTTCTTCATTACCTGATCTACCAAGAATCAATTTTTGTAATAATATCCCATTGAGAATTCATGCTTTCCATAAAAGAATTGAGGCCTCTTTTTTAACCTGTCTACAGAACTAGCTCACATCTAGTTTTGGCCTTGTGCTCTTCACCACATCCACCCTGACTTTTACATCTCTTTTGTTTCTAAGGGAGAGACTGGGGGAAGCAGGGGAGTGAGAGCCTGCATTGAGTGCCCAGGAGATCAGTTAGGAGTCTGCAGACTTCACCAGCCCCCCGACCTCACTGCACCAGCTCTTACCTACTCGCCAACCTCACAGCAACGTTGTAAGCATTAGATTAGTCTGTTTTCTATCACTGTGATCAAAATGCACAGGAACAATTTACTGGAGGAAAAGTTTATTTGGGTTCACAGTTTCAGAGAATTAGTCTGTGCTGGGCTGTCTGGCTGTCTCCATTGCTCTGGGCCCACGTGAGGCAGAAAATCACGTGGAAGGGTGTGGTAGAGGAAAGCTGCTCCATTCGTGGTGGCCCAGAAAGCACAGAGAGAGGAAAAAGAAGAGACTGTAGGGAAGATGAACCTTTCTAAGGCACGCCCCAGTGACCCACCTCCTCCAGCCAGGTCCCACCTGCCTAGAGTTACCACCCATGTAGTCCGTTTACACTAGGATGGACAGGTAGGTTCTAGCTCTCACAATTCAATCATTTTACCTCTGAACATTCTTACACTAACACAGGAGCTTTTGGTGGATACCACACTTCCAAACCATAAATAGTATGAAGGAACATCAATGCTGGGCTAGAGAGTGGGAATTGGTGAGCACTGAAATGTGACTCCAGATCATGCTCCAGTGATGACCTCATTGCAGAGGGTAGGGGGGGTGGCCTCTGCTGCATAGGGCCATCTCACCCAAGGCCACGCTCCTCCCACATTGCCCATATTCAGTGATGAGTGAGCAAGCATACAGGCCTGGTCATCTCATTTCAGGGGACAATCTTAAAATGGCACTCAACTAGTTCCAGGGTTTCTCTTGGGTCTGGTTGCTCTGGGCCTGCTCTGACACTCCATTTCTCTCTCTACCTCATCTTGCTTCATTTTTCTCTCTTCCACAGATGTGTATCCCAAGTATGCAACTCCAAAAGTATTCTTCACGCTCAGGTCCATTCAGAAGCTATTTCCCAGGGAACCCAAACGACTACAAGTGATTATTCAAAGGTGATGCAACACGTGTGACATTACTCCAGAAGAACCTGCCAAAGCTTTACACATTTGCACATGACATCATCAACCAAATTTTCAACTGGAACATTAGTCTGCTCCAGACTTTCTTGACAGCAGCTCCTGGAACCCTGGATGCTATGAAACACGAAAGGGATCGCTGACAGAAGAGCTCACAGTCTTGAGCCACCCAGGACCTGAACTCAGAAGAGGGCCTTATTTATCTTGCCTTTGCCATTTCTTTAATCTATCCAGCTCTTCCTATTTCTGCACTGCACAACCTGCGTAACCCTCACACAAGTGCCTTGACATGCAAATAAATAGAATCCACTTTATTTCAGGTTGCTGTTTGGTGATCTTTTATCTACCTTTTGCACCATCATAAATCACTGGAAGTCCCACTCTCTTCACAGCCCACTGTCTTGAGCCACCCTTAAGCTTTCCAGGGTCCCTTAATGGGAAGCCAAGTATACCATCTTCATCCCTCATCCCAGACATTTCCTATCTTGTCTACATAGTGAACACAATGGTAATAATAATAGCTGTCATTGAAAAAGTAATCACCAGCCTTTCTAGACTATGCATATCATAGTGTGTATGTGTATAAACAACCTCATGATATAGGTGTCATTACATACCCAGGTTACAGGGTAAGAAAGGAAAGATTAACTAACTTGTTCCAAGCCATACATGGTAAGTGGTAGAGTTAGTACCTTATCATAAGTTCTTGGGACAGAAGCTCACCCAGGATTCACCCTAAGGAGCTATGACTCAATTGATGATAAAGTCATCAATTGACTTTATCCTGGCTCTCATCCCTCCAGGGCTACACTCAGGTCAGTTTCTATGGTGGCAGACAAAGTCTCTCAAATGCACTAATGATCAGACATATATGTAAAAGAAAAGTGAGAGTTGGGAGGGCCAGGCAGAGCCAACCAACAGAAATGATCCCAGCCCACAGGGCACAACATCATAGCTCTTTGTCCTTTGTTCATCTAGACATTGGCCATCTCTCCTGCATCTTCCAAGTGATTCCAAACCCAATTTGAACTTTCAGTCATAGTGCCCAGAACCCTTAGACTAGGGTTTCTTGACCTCAGCACCATTTATACTTGGAGTCCTGTTATTCTTTAGGGGCTTTTCTATGCATTATGCATAATAAATGATATCTCTGATTTCTATCTGCCAGGGGTGTGCCAAGAGTACACTGTCCCTGTTCATTTTTGTTGCTATAATAGAATACTTGATGCTGGGTAATGATGTTAAAAAAAATTATTTAGCTCACAGTTCTAGAGGTTTCAGAGTTCAAGATCAGACAGTTGAAGATGAAATCACATGGCGGGAACGTGTGCAAGAGTGGAGAGAATGGGGAAGAGAGTTCACATGGGATGAGAGGAGCAAGAGGGCAAGCAGAGAGCTGATCTCACTTTATAACAGCTGCCTTTGTGGTAAGCAATCCGGTTCCTGGACATCTGACCCATTCCTACAAGATGGGCTTTGATCCTTTCCAAGAGTGGTGCCCAGATTCAATTATTTCCCACTAGCCCTGCCCCTTAAAATTTCCACCACTTCAACACTGCTACATTGAGCACCAAGCTCCAGGACATGCATTTTTGATGGACAAACCATAGCATGCATTCACTCCCCTCCCCATGTCATAACCATTGAAAATCTCTCCAGAAATTTCCAAAAGTCCCCTAAGGGAGGTAACTCCTTTTACATTGAAAATCACTGCACCAGCTCTCTGCCCCAAGTGGGCACTTCCTTTCACTTCTTGACCCAGTTAGGTTTTTGGCCCATGATCCAGCCTTCCCATCTCAGCACCTACCCTCTTGTGTGATTGTGCCCTCAGCACCCATCTCAGGAGGTAGCCTCTTAACATCCAGGACAAAAGCTTTGCTCAGCCCAAGGGAGGGTGACTCTTGAGGGAGGAGCATGTGAGCCCACCTGGGCTGGTCCTCCATTGCAACTGGTGCCTCCTCTGTCCCCTCCGGGAGAAGCTCCCTGGGAGTTTAATACTTAGTGTTCCTGGGCCAAACTCACTTCTTTTTGATTGAAAAGTTTCTCAGACTTCCACTTTTCATTTGTAAGAAGGCACCCAGCATGCAGATGCTTATTATTTTATTCCTACTGTGTCTGTCAGTGACTTTTTTAAAAAGCAGCAGGAAGGACCAAATAATAGGCTTAACTTCAGAAAGGGTCATGCAAATGGCTTATTGACACATCTCCCAGGCAGGCAGAGCTGGCAGCCAAGATCCAACAGAGCCTGAAAATGAATATCCCAGGACTCTGGTTCCAGGGCCACCAGCATCCTTTCCCCCTAGACAAACACACTACTTCCTACGCCCCACCCTTCTTTCTCCATCAATTCCCTGGTGCAGCGTATAAAGAAGGAGAAGGGGAAACGCAGAATGCAGCCTGTCCAGGTGCCTGCTGATAAGACTCTTGTCCTGGATTTCAAAGGCCATCCTCTTCTCGCTTGGTCACGCTTATATATCTGAGGATAGAAAGAAGAGAGACTGTAGTTCGTAATCACAGATCCTGGTTTCACTTCGTCTGTGTACATGCAGATTTCTTAACTCCCAAGACTTTAATTTCTCTTCTATAGATCGAAATCTTAACAATATCTCAGTGCTTTTTACATGTCTTTGAAAAGATTAAATAAATTAACTCATGCAAAGAGTCTAGAAGACTCTCATTGGATGATTGTTGGGAGGGGTTCATAGTGCTGGTGTTAATAATATGAAATAGCTATACATATCTTTTCCCTTTTGGACAGATTTTGCCATAAATCTCTGAATATTATATGACCCTACATAACTAGGCCATCCTATTAGCTTCCTTCTTGGGATTAGCACTTTCCTTTTGAGCTAAATATCTGGTTCCTTGTTGCTTCTTGCCAGAAAGGACTTTACAAAAGGACAGGGGAAAAAGTACCCTGAACCTCACCCACAAAGTCCCACACAATCAATAAAAACTGGAAAAGCAAATAAATAAATAAGTAAATGGGAGATCAGTAGAAGAAAGGGACCCAAGAAGGAGGAGATGAGGGAGGAGGGAAGTGCTGGGGAGGGATATTGGCTAAATTATATTTCTATATTATATGCTTGTATAAATGTGTAACAACATTGCCATCATTATATACACCTATAATGTACCAAAAAATATTGGAAAAAATTACTAGCTCCAGCCATTTCCTGCACCAGGAAAGGGTTCCTCCTCTGCTTTGGGGAAGGAGGAGGAGGCAACTCTGCTACCTCTTTTGAACACCACTAACATTGCTTTGTCTGAAAGCAAGAAAGAAAACATTCATTGAGAACTTACTATACTCCTCATGCTGAGCAGTCTACATCATTTAGAGAGTATCATGTCATCGATATGGAAACCAGGGGAGGTAAGCACTATTATTTATTATTCTTATCCCAATTTCCATATTGAAAAAAACAAGTCTCAAAGTCTCATAGTAAATACCCCAAGGAGTATCAAAATGTTTATTCCAATCTCAGCCCCTAATTTAAAACCCAATATTCTTTCTGTGATATCACATCGCTTCTCAATCTTGCTCCAACTCCCAAATCTCACTTTGTTTTAACAGGGTTTGAAATAGGGGAGACCTGAATGGTGCAAGAAGATGGATCTTGTCACACACTAGATAGGGAATTTGGTGTGAAGAATTGTAGCATCTGACCAAAAATGATCAGGGCTTCTTAAAGGCATTATAGGCACAAGATTCACAGAAAAAGGTTAATTAAAAGGCAAATGAGTTATATTTCCTTGCCAAAATACAACCTAACCTCCTCCAAACACGTGGACCCCATATCTTCTGCCAGCACTTGATTTCCTGCTATATTCCTTTGGCTGCACATCTCTATTTTCTTATCTTCCCTAGACTTAATTAGCTTTAAATTACAAATGTCACATTCAACTCAGACTAGTTGAAGTCGAAAGGAATCCCTTGGCTCATATAACTAGAAAGTCCACCAACAGAAAGGTCCTGGGATCAGTTTTTCTCTCCACAGCTCAATCCTGCTTGGTTTCACCCTTTAAAAGATTCTTTCATAGGCCTATGTTCATCTTGAAATGCACAGCTTCCTACTTTTGTGATTCCAGTGGGAAAAGAATTCTCATTCCCAAGTGCACATATTAATTACAGGAAAGTCCCTGGCTGAAGTCAACTGGCTGTGTATGCATACCTGCAGCCAGTCTCTGCCCAGAGGTGGGGCACTTGGCCCTGTTAGGGTCACATGTCTCCTCTTTAGCTGGTATTAAAGACAGAACAATTTACATGCACCATCAAGACAACATGAATTAAAACAGGTTTTGCCTAATGGAATCAGAAGAAAAAAGATTAAAAATCATGCTGGACCAATGCAAAAGTAATGACAGCTAACACCATCTGCTGCAATAATGATGTAAAACAAGGTCAAGATCTGTACACCTTACCTAACCCCCCAGATCTCTCAAATGTATTACCACTGGCCAGACACAGAAATGCTTTTTCAGATAGTACCAGCTATTCCTGATAATGATCCGGTGCCACTCTGTCCCCAGCAGGCCCCCCTGATATCTGTGAATGTTTGGAAGTCTGGACCCCTATCCCTTATGCCCACGGTCCACAAACAAGGTGCTTCTGGGTGTTCATCGTTCCTTATGTGTCCACTCTGCCTGTGACCTGATGTTAGTCTGCAGGGTATGAATTGAGGGTTGCCACTCCTTATTCACGAAGACTCCCCGAAGGGCTTTCCTAATGGAGAGTACAAAAAGACAACTTCTCTCTGGTCTCTCTTTCATTTTCTGGTTCAAAGTAATTGCAAAACAGTGAATTTGCATTCCTCCACCCAAAACAAGTTGAGCTGATTTTAAATGAGGAGCTACAAACAGTGGGCAAGGATTGCTATTATGCCCTCATTTCCTTCAGAACTGGTTCTGGTAGGATGACAGCAGCGAGAGCTATTTCAGTATGCGTCATAATAAACAAACATGGGCTCAAGAAAACCCAATGCTTGAGGAGAGTACTGAGGGAAGAATTGGGTCTACTGTCTCAAGAAAGAGTGATGACTAGTGAAAGAACTGCCCAATCCACTGCTATGTACCCAGGAGGGCAGTATTTCAACTCAAGATTCTCAGATACTTCAAATCTGTCCTTATAAATATAATGGCCAAGTAACAGGAAAGACCAGGAAGTGCAGGTTTAATTACAGTGGTACACTTCATCTATTCAACTTACTGTTTCAAAATACACATTGAAAGTCTATCTGAAAGTGCAATTTCTCTCAATATATTTTAGTCAGCGTTTCATTGCTGTGACAAAATGCCTGACCATAACAAGGTAGAGAAGGAAAAATTTATTTGGGCTCATGATTTCAGAGTTCGCAGTCCATGTGTCTTAGTCAGCTTTTTCACTGCTGGGATTAAACACCTGACAAAAATAATTTTAGAGAAAGAAGAATCATTGGGGTCTCATGGTTTCAGAGGTCTCAGCCCTTAAATGTCTGACTCCATTTCTCAGCACCCAGGGTGAGCAGAATATCATGAGGAAAGTGTCAGAGGAAAGCAGCTGGGGACATGGCACCAGGAGGCAGAGACAGAGAACTCCCCTCACCATGGCCAAAATATAAACACAATAAGCATGCCCCCAGTCACCCACCTCCTCCAGCCACACCGTACCTGTCTACAGCGACCACCCAGTTATCCCTAACAGGGGATTAATACACTGATTAGATTATTTCATAACACAATCATTTCATCTCTAAACTTTCTTGCATTATCTCACACATGAGCTCTTTGGGGACACCTAATATCTAAACCATAGCACCATAGGCAGCCAACTCCTTTGCTCTGGTTGGAGGCAAGGCAGAACATCATGGCAGAAGGATGTGGAAGAGGAAAGCTGCTCAGCTCAAGAGGGCCAGGAAGTAAACAGAGCAAGAGTAAGGCTCCAGGGAAAAATATAATCCCTGAAGAGACCCTCCAGGGACCTGCCTCCTCAGCCATGGCCCATCTGCCCACAGTTACTACCAGTCAGTCCATTCAAATTATCAATCCATCCAATGAATGCACCCACTACGAGGGCACAGCTCTCTCAATCCAATCATTTCAGCTCTGAACACTCCTGCACTAACACAGGAGATTTGGGGGAGACACCTCATGTAAACCATAGCGATGTAGTACCAGCAAGTGAAGAAAGTCCCCTAAACGGTCAAAGATAATCAAGTAGCTCATGGTCTTCTTGTTCGCTCTGTTTACTATGGGGAGAGGCTCAACTTTGCATCAATTATTAAACTTTACATACAAATGCTTTTATATTCATTATCTCAATATTCACCAAAAAATGGAAGATTAAGTGTTATTAATAAACAGAATTTATAGACGTAGAGCTGAGATTAAGTGGGATAAATGTCAGAAAAGGGAAGATCCCCAGCTAGAATCTGGTCTGGTAAACTCCAACTTCATTGTCCTTTTCCTGAAAACTTTTTTCTGAATACTATTTCCGAGAGGCCTCCGTTGGCCTGAGCCTCCCAGATTAGGAGGCATGCTGTATTGGGATAGCACACTGAGGAAAGTCAGGACTCCCACATCAAGCCACGAGTGTTTGAGTTTTTCAGCATTACTCGTGTACAGGGCTTTTCAAGCACTAACCAGCTCTTCTGATGTTATGAAGTCCCATGCTTCACTTCATTCAGTCTTCCAAACACTTATTGCACCTGGGGAAATGGGCTGAACTCTCAGTATTTTGGAACATGGTTTTAATGTTATTAATGCTGGAGTCTCAAAGGCACCTTCAAAATTAGTGTTGAGGGGAGGTCAAGGAAATGACTCTTTGGACATTGTGCCAGTTGGATGCTCATTACCATACTGATATTGTCCATGCAAAGCTTTCAGTGACACCCTCCAACATATGCAAATATGCATTGGGAAAAATGGAAATGCATGTAAATGACATAGAGGTTACACTGGCCTATTAACATCACAACTCCCCATTTACAGCCCACTTTTAATTTAAGTGATCTTTCTATTAGGAGGACCACTTATGAAGTTAATCTGGAACAAAATCACAGCATGTCAATTAAAACGGTGTGACTCGAGACCACCGTCAATTGGTAACTCTTAGCAGATGTCTTAATTAGGCTTCTCAGTGGCAGATTGACCAATGACACACTGTGAAAGTCATTTTCAAGTTTGCATCTGAAGCTTTTCCTTCAAACTTTTTCTCTTCTTCTTTCTGTTTAAATCCTAGCTATTACGAGGTTTCCTCTTGTGCATTTTCTTCCCATAGACTTGATTCTTTTTCTCCTTCCTTCTTACTGTGAAGGTATTCCAGAGAGGTTATCTTACCCATAGAGGCTCTACAAGCCTTAATTTACTTGAAGTCTTTTGTTTTATCTTAAATATTCATTTGAAATTCACATTCTTCTCCTTGAAATAGCCAAGCTGATTTTTACTATGTAAAATTTTAAAGTCATATACCATCCAGTAAGATGGAAGCCACGTTATTATGTATCTTTGTCCTTGGCTCATGATAAATATGATACATGCACAATGTGAGGAAAGGGGCTTACAAATCTCGATTTGAAAAGTGCAAGTTTTTTATTTATTTTTTTTTAAGCGAGAGTAAGAGAGAGAAAGAAAATCAATTTTATTTGTTTTTCATCTGGCCTTTGTTTCTCCAACACTTAGTTAAGTACGTGGTGCTTGGGCTTGAACCCAGGTTCTCCCACATGCCAGGCAAGAGCTCCAACCAGTGAGCCACTGCCCCAGGTCCTAAAAAGTAGAAGTTTAAAGATACCTCAGAACTACTGTATTCAACATGGGGCGAGTTAGAGAATTCAGACTAATCTCTGAGGACAGGACACTGTCACCTGGCTCAGAACGTGTAATCAGCATTCCGACTTTGGTTTTGTTTTGGTTTTTCAAGATGAATGTTACCTCTATGCCTTCATTTTTCCTTTCGTTCTGAACTGGAGATAACAGCAATATCCCAGTGTTTCAATGAGCATTTTAGAGAAATAATTCCCCCTTTCAAGAATAATTTTCCCCTATAAAAGGAAATAATTATTCAGGGATAAAGAAATATCTAAGCAGAGGGCTAGAGCAGTGGCTCAGCGGTTACAGCACTTGCCTGGCATGCACAGGTGCACGGGTTCAAACCCCAGCACCCACATACACAACTAAGTGTCAGAACAACGAAAGCCATGTGAAAAACTCAGTAAAAAATTCTTTCTCTCACTCTCACTGTCCTTCTCTTTAAAAAGAAAAAGAAATACCTAAGCAAATTAAGATACTATGGAATAAGTGGTTTTGAGTATTTCTTGGAAGAATCAGAATGAAATGCCAAGCACAGAAACTGCTTAGAAATGTGCTAATGTGCTATTGATGTGTCTTTTGTTGTCTCAGCAGCAAATACTTGCTGAAAAAACGTCAGAAGTAAATATTTCAGCTTGGTGG
>PVKS010038513.1:0-17875 GCA_004027875.1 Aplodontia rufa
AAAAAAAAAAAAAAAAAAAAAGCCAAGCAGGGGAAGCACATGGCTGCTGAAACACAGGTGGTGGCCAGGTGAAGGTGGTGGGGTTTCCTCTCTGTCACTCTTCCCTCAAGGTTTAGGCAATAGGCTTGACCCTCGCCCCATTCAGTGGAAAGGCAGAGGGATGCTTCTTTTGGCCCAGAGCGTGATTCTCGGTGTGGGTGGCATGGTGACCCAGCCTGGTTGTGGCTGGTGTCGTCTTGGTGTTTTTCCTGTGCTGTCCCTCCTTCAGAAGGTGAGGCATGAGATGGGAAGAGGCATCTGAGCAGCATGGTTTGGGGGCCTTCCTGTTGAGTCTGTTGCTAGCATAGTCACTATGGATGGAAAAGTGATTCTGGGAACATTATTAACGCCTGCCAAGAGAGTACTGGTGACTTCCTTCTCTGCTGAGTTTAAGCAGCTGGATGAGGGCCGTCTGGGTGGCAGGGACACTGGGAAGTATCTAGGGAGGGAAACGCCATCCTTGCTCTGCTCCCATCAGGGAGGGCTCCCTGCAGGATCCCTGAGATCCCTTAGCCGCCCTGGTGGATCAGGCTGGATCAAGCCGTCTCTGTGGTGAGCCTGGTCCCAGTCTGGACTTGGGTGGACTGGGTGGGGAAGTGCTTGCTGTCAGCCCTCACACAGCTCAGCAGACGCTCTTCCAGTCGACCTCTGCACAGGTGAGCGCTCCCAGAGGAGACCCCGGGCCAAGCAGACTGGTCCCGTTAGGATTCCTGGAGGTTGTCTCCCGTGCTCCACCACCTGTCCTGCTGCTGTCCGCAGCCGTGAGTCCCCACCTCCTCCAAGAAACTGTGTTTTGAACCTTTCTCCATCTCTCCCCCTCCAAAAAATCTCCCCTAAGTTACTCCTAGGCCCCGCCCCAAAGCTTACCTGCTTGGGAAGGGACCCTCTGCTTTGCCTTCCTTGCGAGCTGGTTTCCGGTTGCTGCAAGAGGCTCCACTGCAGCTCCTTTGGTTGAATCCTGCCTCTGAGGTGGGGGCTGCCTGTTTGATACCCTGGGAGCCTTTAAACTAGGAACCTCCCCTCTCAGGAGATTTGGACCGAATTGGGTTGCAGTGTGGCCACAGCAATCCTGCAGAAGCATTGCTCCCCATTTTATGGGTAAAGAAACTGAGGCTCAGGGGCTGGAGCCATGGCTCACAGCACTTGCCGGGCATGCGCGAGGACGAGAGTTTGAACCCCAGCACCATGTACACAGCCAAGTGTCTGAGCAATGAAGGCCACGTGAAAAGCTAAATAAAATTGATTCTCTTTCCCTCTCTCTCGCTGTCCCTCTCTTTTAAAAAAAGAAAAGACAAAGAAAGAAACTGAGGCTCAGAGGGTGACAAGTTCCTCCAGGGTCTCCCACTAATAAGGGGCTGAGGCGGGGTTCCCTTTGGCCCATTCACGGCATGGTGCTGAGCCTGAGCTCAGGAAGCAAGCAGGGAGGAGTCCTGAGGGTTGGTGGAAGGGTCCAGCTGTGCCCCAGAAGCTGCAGGGCTGGCCTGGACCCTTTTCTTTTGATTTGCAGCAGGACTTGCATACCTGTCAGAAAACCCATCTCAATTTACCATTTTAATTTTGCTATTAACCAACCACAAACCCTAAGTGGATTCAACACAAGGCATCTTCAGGTCCATTATGAGAGTTAAATATTTAATGACTTTATTAAATAATCCACTCAACTGTGTACAGGAAACTTGGGTTTTTTTTCACATATAGGGAGGCATTTTTTGGAGTCCCTTGGGATGGCTTAACGCAGCTCTCCTGGCCAGCTCTCTGCTTTCCCCCTTCCTTCTGTGCCTCCTCCTTCTGGCTGCAGCTCATCGGGCTTCAGCCAAGGTAGAGACGTAAGTGGTTTAGAATCCAGCCTGGAAAGCAATAGATGCTCTTTGGCAACCCCAGCACGGCTCTTCATGGATTAGCAATCTGCCTCCTTTTCATTCTGTACCTGAAGTTTTTCAGTGATTGTGCAGAAGTATTTGGAGTAGAACACAATAGGGTAGCAATTGTTGATGTGTGGTTAAATCATATGATCTGAAGACAGCTTTGCAAATTAGGTGCATTATGGAAAAAGTAATTTTGTTCGTTCCTTTCCTCCTTTGAATCAGAACGAAACGTAGAAGTGAAGTAGCAAAGGGCGATCGATAAATCGGTTCTAAATGAATTCAGAAAAAATCAGCAATCATTTTAAACAATGAGGCCGGAAGGCAGGAGAGCTGTGCATTTGCGTGCTGACGGTGAGTGGCATTTCACATTGACAGTGGTCTCTGTTATCTTCTTAACTGAGTAACGTGCTCCCTGCGCTGGGCAAACTTCTGCCCCCTCTACCTACGTTGTAGTTGTCATCCTGGGGAGTGACCTGGAGGAGGTGGCGATTTCTATAGCCTTGGATTGCTTCAGATGAACCGACCTGCAGACATCTTTCCCAACCTGGGAGAAAAGCTTTTTATAACAAACCCCTTTGTGTCTGCCTCTGGTCATTTCTGCTCCCCCCCCCCACCCCCCACCCCCGTCCCCATAAACAGATGATGGTTCTACAAATTTGGGTACTCTATGTTTTTCCAGGCTGTCCCCCTCCATGGTGAAGTTTCTGGTACTCGCATCTTAGTAGGAGGATCCCTTTGATTAGAAGAAGTAATATTAGTGTCTAAAATGTTTTGAACTTTAAAATCTAAACTTCACTTGATGATAATGCTTTCCTGCTTCATCGAATTAGTTTATCTGTAAGGCTAGGTAACTAGATTTCCTACTGCACGCAGTGGATTTCAAAACACGTTGTGTAATGAAATTTCCTAAGCTAGGATGTGATGTAATTATTTTGCTATCAGGTGGCAGACCCCTTAGAGAGAGAGAGAAGCTGCCACTTGATGTGAGAGTTATTACTCGAATATGATATGTGTGTGGGAGTAAAGTGGGAATTGGAATCTTGACTTCCAGATCTGCTCCACATGAAACCTGGTGTGAATTCTCTGGTGCAGGGCTCCGGAATTGTCAGAAATAGCTTAGAACTGGGCTGGAGCGGTGGCTCAGTGGTTACAGTGCTTGCCCGGCATGCGCAAGTACATGGGTTCAAACCCCAGCACCCACATACACAACTAAGTGTCAGAGCAACAAAAGCCATGGGAAAAACTCAATAAGAAATTGATTCTCTCTCTCCCTCACTGTCCTTCTCTCTTACACCCGCTTGTGTTTGGAGGCTGCTCGTTCATTATCCCAGCTCTTCACAGCAGTATTTTCCGTACTTTGCTTTCAGGATGCACACTCAGTGGCCTTAGGGCAAGCAGCTCAGAAGGACAGGGGGCTGACTTTAGACACTCACAGGAAGGTCATGCCACAAGAACCTAGAGCTCCAGGGGTCTGCGCTGGTGCTGCCTAACTTGAACAGATCCAGGACTTAGAGTCCGCAGCTGGCCAGGAGAGCCGGGTGACTGCTGTTCTGCTCAGCCACTGCTTTGAAGCCAGTGGGGGAGTGGGGCTTACTTCCTGTCCTGAACACAAGGCAGGGCTGGAGTTGCGGGATCCCTTGGTCTTTTCCCCTGCATGGACACCCAGTTTCAACCACAGTTCCCTCGAGTAGCAAGATTTCTATTTAGATGGATCGTGTCAGGGTGTTGTGGTCTGGAAGCGTGCCCAACGTCCTGTGTGTCCTTGGTCCCCATCCGATGGCACACTGGGAAGTGGTGAAACCTTCAGGAGGTGAAGCCTAGTGGAAGGAAGGCAGGTCACTGGGGATTTCAGGCCCCGGCCCCTTCCTGTTTTCTTTTTGCTTCCTGACCAGCAGAAGGTGGACAGGCTTCCCCCACCGTGCACTTCTTCCACCAAGTGCTGTGCTGTGCGGGCCAAAAGCAGCGCGGTGAAGCAACTAGGCCCTGGAACGTCAGAAACAGCTGTGAGCCAAAGGAAACTTTCCCTCTTTTTAAGTTTATTATCTCAGGTATTTTGTTAAAGCAACGAAAGCTAACTAATACACATAATATAAATAGGGTTGTGTTTTCTTATTTTAAGGCAAGTTGAGGGGGGAAAGAATACAATCTTTAATGTTCATCTACTAGAGTTGTTTTTTGGTTGGCTCTTTGGTTGTGAGTAGCAGTTTTTAACTAGGAATGATACTGCCCCAGGTGACACATTTCTTGTTTTTTTTTAATAATTTTTTAATTAAGAAATTTAGTTATTGTACAATAAAATGCATATAAAATAACAATATGATATGCAGATATTCTTAAATCAGAAGTACCCCCCTAGATCCCTCCCTATTCTCCCTCTCCCTTCCCCCCACTACCCCTCCCCACTCCTTCCTGATACATATCTATGATTGACCTAGATTATGTGTTGCTATGCCTTTGTTGGGTCTAATAAATGAGATTGACTACGTTTGACACATTTCTTGAGGGACCAGGAATTCCCCCTAGGTCCAGCAATTCCCGCACAGTGTCTTCACAGAGATGGACATGGGATATCGGGTGTGACTTAAGAGTCAAAGATTTTCCTCCAGTTGTGATTATTGAGCGTAGCTCTGTCCTGAGTACAATGCCTGCCTAAAGTCCTGGGTGTTCCGAATATCACAAGGGCGCCACCACCTGTACAGAGCTACGGCCGTCTGCACCGTGGGCTGCCATTGCTGGTAGGTGGTGGTTTTTCTTTCCCTCATTTCAAGCAGAGATCTTCCAAATTCCCTTTGCCTGAAATCAGCATGGTTGATCTCCCACCTAACCACATTTAGAGCTCTTTGTTTTCTTTTGCATACTTTCCCAGAGAACCCAGGAGTTTTAATACTTTTCAAAACAACTATAACTTTTTAAAGTGGGGGAATGTTTGACTGAAATGTGTGTTAAAACATTCTGCATGTATCCACGGTGTCTTAGTTATGGGTGAGGCTGTGGGTGAGATGTGGCTCAGGAGGGGTACTTTGGGGAAATAATTTTAAAATGTTAGGGTGAATCCCTCCACAGAGGGTCAGAATACACATTAAGGAGGCTTTAAGATCTAAGTGAATCAGTCCAACTCAGCTGATTGAAGCACAACCCTTCTGAGATACTGTCTCCTTCTGGTGTTGATTCATCTGCTCTACTGATGTTCTTTGAACCATTTTGAAAAATGGTCTTCGAGATTGAGTGGCCTAATGTGTAGACAACGTTGCTAATAAAATGAGCTTGCTTTTTTTAGTGGCCGAGTCCTTTGGTATTTATATAACCAATATGAGATACATTATTTTCTAAGATATTTGATAGTTTGAATATTTGGCTCAGGAGGCTGAGGCAGGAGGATTGCAAGTTTGAAGCCAGCCTGTGCAACTTGGGGAGACCCTGTGTAAAACCTAAAAAAAAGAAAAAAATATATATACACATACATTCATAAAGACTGGTGCTGTAGCTCAGTAGTAGAGCACCTCTGGGTTCAACCCCTAGCACTGCAAAATGAAACAGAGCCCCTAGCACTGCAAAATGAAACAGAGCAGAACAGTTTGAATATTTGCACGTGAATGTTCAATTGAGTTGAAAATTGATTTTGCATGCTAAAAGCCAACTGGTGATCCCGTGAAAAGTTGAATTATTCCTTCTGAAATTATGTTAAGTATTTTTCATGAATTTTACTGAAAATTATGAGAGGAAAATCAGGGATTTGTAGATAGTGGCCAAAGACTCTCTGATATCTACCTCAGATATATTCACTAAGTGCTGTAAAATTAACCTTTCTGTTCTAAAAATCAGAATTTTCACACTAGGACTGGATTCATTTAACAACAGCACAAGTTGCTTTAAACCGATCACCTATTGAAATGGGATTGTGATGCTATTTGGAGAGTAGGGTTTTGCGTCTGGCCCTTGGTTAGTGGTGTCCAATAGCATTGTGGACTCTAAGACCTCAGGATCTGCAGGATGAACGGTGGCACCGGGAGGCTCCAGACAGCAGGGCCACTGGGGGCTGGACCCCAGGAGCACAGCTGGGTGACGGTGGCGAGGTGTCCACCCCCGGATCCGAGCCCTTCCCATTAGCTCAGTTGTGTCTAGTGTCACCAGTCACTAAAGGGGACTTTGCTGTTATTTTTGGTCTGTTTTGTTTTGCTAGATAGAAGGATAGAAAGAAGTAATGAAATAAAAGCAGCCATGGTTTCATTTAAAACTCAGAATTTCCCTGATTTCTCACACTGAGGAGGGTCCGCGGTCTCCTCCCCAAGGGAAGCTGGGACTGGGAAGAGGTCTCTGTAAAGGTCAGCTGCTCAGAGATAAGGACTTCTTATTTTTGGAGGTCACTAGGATCACCCCCGCCCTGGGATGCGTATTCTTCTCAGTTTCATGTGGTTGGAGAGAGTTTTTGGCTGGACGGAGTTGATGATACCTCTGAAACTAGATAAGCACTTCATTTTTTTCTCTTTGTGAAACCTTGCTAGTTAAAATCCTCTTCAGAGTTTTCTCATTTAGGTTGCTATAAATCTTTTTTAAATCCATGGAATATAAATATACAACCCTGATGGTCTTAGAGCTGCCTACTCTGTGCCTTGCCCTGATTAGAAATCACATTATTTCCAGGGGCTGAAATATTTCATTGTGTGTGAGCCTGTGTGTGTGTTCAGTCCTGGGGATGGAGCCCTGGGGCGCTGTACCACTGAGCTACAGCCCCAGCCTTTTTAATCATACCCTGAGACAGGGTCTCCCTAAGTTGCTGAGGCTGGCCTCTAACTTGGGATCCTCCTGCCTCAGCCTCCCAAGAACCTGGGATTACAGATCTGCATGTGGTCAGTATTTTTGATCGTTTGACTGAGGACATTTATATTCAAGAAGAGAAGTTACAGCTCCAACAGTTCAGTCATTGGCTTGGATGATTTTTAAACATTTATGAACCCTGGAAAGCCAGGGCACTGGCATGCATGTAAGCTAAGAATCTATGGATCTTAGGGCTCTATGGATTTTCACCCTTATAATAATGTATAAGAAGAAAACCCCCCGAGCTTGCCCCCAAAAAGGATAAACCCGATAACAATTCTACAGAGGGTGCTGGTGAAGATTTAATGTTACTCCAGGTTCTCCCTCTCCTGATCCTTTTTTTTTTATTTATTTTTTCGTACCTGGGATTGAACCCAGGGGTGCTTAACCGCTGAGCCATATCCCCATCCCATTTTATTTTGAGACAGGGTCTCACTAAATTGTTTATGGCCTTGATAAGTTGTGAGGGTGGCCTTGAACTTGCGATCCTCCTGTTTCGGCCTCCTGAGTCACTGGGATTACAGGCGTGTACCACTGTGTCTGGCTCTAGACAACCTTTTTTTTTTTTTTTAAAGAGAGAATTAATTAATATTATTTTTTCATCTGGCTTTTGTTTTTCCTCCACTTAGTGGTATATGTGTGCTGGGGATCGAACCTGGTCCTTGTGCATGCCAGGCAAGTGCTCTACTGCTGAGCCAGCGCTCCATCCCCTGCTCCATCCCCTGCTCCATCCCCTGCTCCATCCCCTGCTCCAGCCCCTGCTCCATCCCCTGCTCCAGCCCCTGCTCCAGCCCCTAGACAATTTTTTTTTAAAGAGAGAGGGGGACGGTGAGAGAGAGAGAGAGAGAGAGAGAGAATCAATTTTATTTAGTTTTTAATTGCTCCGACACCTCATTGTGTACATGGTGCTGGGGTTTGAACCCATGTCCTCACTCTTGCCAGCCAAGCCCTGTAAGCACGGAGCCACCACTCCACCGCTCCAGCCCAATTTTTTTTTTTTTTTTTAAAGAAATTTCTGTTCTGTGCTTATGATTTTGTTGGCTGTTGGGGGTTGAACTCGGGGCCTCACACAGGCTGGACAAGTGTTCTAGATTGATCTTTCCCCGTCCCACTGACAGACGCTTATGAGCCCTTTTCTTTTACAAGCTGTTGTATCTGCAGTCCACATCCTTGCACCACACCTGCAGAAGTATGTGACACCACTCTGCTGGCGTGGCAGGTGGAGCCAAGTGGATAAGGACATTTAAAATGTTTGCACATTTCAAATTTCTCTCTAGGGGGATTGTTTATTGATTTATACTCCAGTTTTTATTTTCTTCTGCTTGACATTTTAAAAGATTTACCTTCAGAACCCTTTCTTTTGGGGTAAAGGTGGGAAAACACACACATTTACGAGTTTTCCCGTGGGGCAGGTGTACCCCTGCAATCCCAGCGACTTGGAAGCCAAGGCAGGAGGATCGCAGATTTGAGGCCAGCCTCAAGCAACTTAGTGAGGCCTTCTCTCAAAATAAAAGTGAACAGGGCTGGGGGGTGTAGCTCAGTGGTAAGGCACCCTGGGTTCAATCCCCAGTACCAGGGAGGAAAATTAAAGATTTTCGTTGTAACTTTTGCCACGGGATTTAAAATTTCCTGCAGATAATCCTTTTCTATTCGGCATATTCCTGTGGTCGCACTTGGCAGATTGGCTGACCTCTGGCTCCTTTCTGGCTCTGGCTGGCATAATTATTGTTCTTCTTGGCCTTTCCTGCGTAGGATGGGATGAAGTACGCAGGTGGGAGCTTCATCTACCCTGCGGACTCCAGGCTTGCTGAGCCACGTCCTCCTGCACCAGCCGTGCAATGAGAATGTAGCTCAGGGACAGTCACTGCATACAGACCCTTCTGCCCTCAGCACCTTGACAGCTGTCAAGAGCACGTGTGCTCTGTTCCTTGTTTAATACGCTCGTGGAAGAGCTTGGTGGTCTTACAGCTTACTCCGCAGAGAGGGCTCAAAGCATGCTTTGGTCCCGTGTGAAGGAAGAACAGAGAAGTCGTGCCATTTTTCTGCAATGCCTTGGCTACCAGTTTGGATATTCTCAATTATTTTTATTAAAACAAGAGGAAAACACTGTTGCTTGAGCATGTGAGGTTTTTAAATGCTTGCTTAGTTGTAATGTGGTAATACTTTGCAGGAATAAACTCTGGCTGACCCACTCAAAGGATATAAGCTTGAAAACATTTAGGATTTCGATTTGCTCAAAGGAGGTGTTTACGCTTTTTGAAACACAAATCCAGAGGGAAGATTGGGTTTCTGGTGCTCCATGTTGCAGTGCAAGGCATGCGTCTTTCAAGTCCAATTTTTGTCTCAAAAGAAAAAAGGCATTTGTAAAAACCAAGTCCAAGACGGGTGGATAAAACTGGGTGAGCAAGGAGCTGGAGCGGTGGCTCAGCGGTTTCGGTGCTTGCCTGGCGAGCATGAGGACCCGAGTTCAAACCCCAGCACCACATACACAACTAAGTGTTGGAGCAACGAAGGCCATGTGAAAACTAAATAAAAATTGTTTCTCTCTTTCTCTGTCTCTCTCACTGTCCCTCTCTCTTTAAAAAAAAAAAAAACTGGGTGAGCAAGCTTCAGCGTGGAAAACTGGAAGGCAAGTTTCCTCTTCCTTTCTTGTCTGGAAGCTGAAAATGAGTGTTACTTCCTCCCTGAACCGGGTGACTCCAGATCTCATCTGGCTCCACTGCCTCCTGCCCCTGGTGCCTCTGAGGTTTTTCCTTGGCTGTTGTGTGTTTTTGCAGCACAGGGGATCAAACTCAGGCAAGTGCTCAATGCCTGAGCCACATCCCCAGACCCCTCTAGATTGTGTCCTTACATCTTTCAGGGTCTACCTAGGCAGAGCTCCTTGTAGATCCACATGAGTTATAGGGAGAAGACGTCCGGGCTGACGAAGAGCAAGAGATGTGTCTGTTGATAAAGAAATGTGTCCCCAGTGCATGTAACCATAAGATTACAAACCAGCACGCATCCCTCTTTTGTGTTTTAAAAAGCAAATGTTTATGTGCTTTATATGTACACATAGGAAAGAGGGAAAGGAATGAGTCAGTTAGATGTCTTAGGACTTGAGGTGATTTTAACCCTTTCATAACTTTCAGAAACACCTGCATTTTTTTTCTTTCCTTTTGGTACCTGGGAGTGAACCCAGGAGCACTCAACTACTGAGCCACAACCCCAGCCCTATTATTATTATTATTATTATTATTATTATTATTATTTTCTTTTTGTATTTTGTTGCTTGTTAAGTTGCTTAGGCTAGCCTTGAACTGGGATCCTCCTGCCTCAGCCCCTGGGATCTTAGGCGTGTACCACCCTGCCTGTCTGTAACTGAATTTTTGACGGTAGTATGAAGTATTAAGATGGTTTAAGATGGGAGAAAAAGGAAATTAAATCACTTTGAGATGCGAAAACTAGATGGCCATCAGTAAGAACATCTGAGATTTTCAAAAGCATCTGTAAATGAAAGGACAGAAGGGTCTCAATGTCCCCATGTGGCGTGCCTGCAAATGAAGTCCCACTTTCCTGTGGAATGCTGGTGTGTCATGAGCTCTGAATGCTTATCCGAGACTTTGCCTGTGGGGTCACAGTGATGCGGGGTTTTTGAGATGAGGCCGGATTCTCTGCTCCCACTGGCAAATGGCGTCTGGGCCGACTCCAGATTCCAGCAGCCCAGCTTGCTTCTAGTGTTTTCAGCGATTCCCAGGTAAAACCAGGAATCTGGGCTGGCTGCAGGTGTCTGCAGCTTAAATAGTGTTAGCAGCTCTCCAGCTAACAGCTGGGTGTTGCAGCTCTTGGTGTGGTGGAAATTCACCCCAGGAATTCTGCGCCAACCTTCTGGGTCCTTGTCTCATGAATTTGAAGAATAAAATCCACGGACAACCTCGGAAGGGGGAGTAAAAGGAGTAGGATTTATTTAGGAAGAAGAGCAGAGACTCTGCAAGGCGGAGGGGCACCTGGAAGCAGGACACTGTCTAAGGGAGGTCAGGCCAGGGGTTATATAGATTTGGGGTATGAGCATAATTAACATTCATGCTAAGCAGGCCTTGAGAAATGCGTCTACACCATTGGTTGAACCTTATGCAAAGCAGGCATTGAAGCTTAGTACCAAAGTCATCGGTTAAAATCTATGCAAAACAGGAAGCAATTCTTTCCAAGTTCCCATCTGTGTCCATCCTCTTCTTAGTTTACCCGACTGAGGGACAAAGGAGTTGCTCCCACAGGTGAGCCTCATGGTCATTTTCGTATAAGGCCCTGAATGTGCCCTGTCAATCACTGTCTACCAGCTAGCCCTTAGAGGGGGCCCTTTGTCCTGACTACCTAGCCATTTTATGATCTCCCCTAAAACTGACTCACCAGCATGGGTCCGCCTGCTGGGCCCAAGCTGTGCACGTAGTAAAATAGACTCCAAATTCAGTTTCAGTAACGTCACTCTCATAAAGTATCTGCTACTGAAGTTAATAATGGGTCCAGTGCCTTTCTAAAATAGAGTTTACCCTGACTCATTGCAAATGCCTACTCCATAATTGTCCTGTTTAGGACATAAGGAGGCCTCACAGTTGACCTTGGGTCTTTTTTTTCTTTTTTTCTTTCTTTCTCTTTTTGCAGTACTGGGGACACTTAACACTGAGCTAAATCCTTGGCTGTCTTTATTTTGAGACAGTTTTGCTAAATGTGGAGTTGGGCCTTCACCCTGCAATCCCCCTTCCTCAGCTCCCAAGTTGGGAGGATCATAGCAGTGCCCTGCCTCTCTTGGTTTTGACCTGTTTTCTGTTTGTTTTTAAAGAGGTGGGGAGGGAGAGAGAGAGAGAGAGAAAACCAGTTTCATTTAGTTTTTCGTCTGGTTTTTGTTTCTCCAACACTCAGTTGTGTACATGGTGCTGGGGTTCGAACCCAGGTCCTCGGGCATGCCAGGCAAGTGCTTTAACCACTGAGCTACTCCTCCAGCCTTATTGATGTGTAGTTTTTGAGATGAGGTCAGATTTTTAGCTCTTGCTGGCAAATGGAGTCTGGGGCAACTACAGATTCCAGCAGCCAAAATAGCCCGCTTCTAGTGTTTGCAGCTATTCCCAGTTAAAACTGGGAATTTGGGTTGGCTGCAGGAACCTGCAGCCGAAATAGTGTTAGCAGCTCTCCAGCTAAAAGCTGGGTGTTGCAGCTCTCCGTGTGGAAATTCATTGCCAATCTTCTGGGTTCTTGTCCTGTGAATTTGAAGAATAAAATCCACAGGCAACCACGGAAGGAGGAGTGAAAGGAGTAGGATTTATTTAAGGAAGGAGAGCAGAGTCTCCACAAGGCGGAGGGGCACCTGGAAGCAGGACACCATCTGATGGATGTTAGGCCAGGGTTTATATTGCTTTGGGTCTGGATACATGCAAATCAGGCATTGAGAAATGCTTCAACATCATTGGTTAAACTCTGCAAAACAGGTAGCAATTCTTTCCTAGTTCCCATCTGTGTCCACCCCACTTCCTAGTTCCCGGCCTCTGGGACAAAGGAGTTGCTCCCACAGGTGAGCCTCATGGTCTTTTGAAGGCCCTGAGAATACCTGTCAATCACTCTCTACTGGCAGCTTCTAGATGTGGTTGAATGGGGCCCTTGGTCCTCACTACCCATCCATTCTACTCTCTCCTCTAAAACTGTCTCACTATGACCTGTTTTTAAGATTTTTTTCCCATCTAAAGTACCATCTAATGTACGTTACTATGTCTTTGTACCATTTCTGAAAGACTTGTTCTTTTTTTTTCTTTTTTTTTATAAAGAGAGAGGGACAGTGAGAGAGACAGAGAAAGAGAGAAACAACTTTATTTAGTTTTTCACATGGCCTCAGTTGCTCCAACACTCAGTTGTGTATGTGGTGCTGGGGTTTGAACCCAGGTCCTCGTGCTTGCCAGGCAAGCGCTGAAACTGCTGAGCCACTGCTCCAGCCCCTCTGAAAGACTTGTAAAGGGGAGTTTGTGCCTGTGCCCTGTAGGTATTTCCTGTTTAAAGATCCTCAGTTTGGCTCTGACTAACCGAGTCTTGCAGGAGAGGATTCACAGAGAATCAGGAGAATCACAGAAGTTCTGTAAACTCCGCAGTCTGGACCTCCAGAGTTCTGGTTCCTGAACCAGAGGGACGAATGATCTGCCAGTGTGCGGAGGTTGTTTGTTAGGGCGTCCTTGGCATGTTTTTGTTAATTTGTCTCATCAACACCTTTTAGATCTAAGCAACTTAGTGAGACCCTGTCTCCAAATAAAGAAACTAAAACAAAACAAAACATGGACTTGGGTTGTAGCTCAGTGGTAAAGCACCTCTGGGTTCAATCCCCAGGACCCACCCCCCAAAAAAAGAAAAGAAAATGAGAAAGATTATTGAGATACCATGTAGCCCACAAAAATATGTGTTTCCTACTTAGCCCCCCCTTCACATTGTTAATTAAATTCAAATCTCGCCCTGCACACTGTGATGGTAAAGTACTTTGACATTTCTGCTGATGGGCTTTGTGGAGACGCCGCCCTCCCCCTCTTTTTGTCTTTAGGTTTCATTTAAAATTCCCATCTTTCATATTTTGGTAAGAGAAGACTTGAAGAGCAAATGTAATCTGAGCGTTCTGTTTAATAAATGGACTCAGCAGGAGCATTTTGAAGCCAGCCGTTCCATCTGTAATGTCACCATTGAAGTACAGTGGTGTTATTTCAGGAGGAAATGCATGTGGTTAAAGGACAGCTTTGCTGGGAGCAGGGAACAGCCAGGTGAAATCAATTTAGCACGAATTAAGCATTCTGGGTTGACTGTCTTGAGCCCCCCTGCGCCTTCAAGACTCCAGCCTAAGCCTGTGGGTTGACGACTCGTCCATCCGTGGTCTTGACAGCAGGATGCAATGATAAATGGAGCGCTGAGCGCTGACATTGCTTTCTTTTCTTTCCTTCTTTCTTTGGTGGGAATCGAACCCAGGGCCTTGCGCTTTACCATCTCTGCCCCTTTGGGTTTTGCTTGTAACAGGCAGGTCTGGAGGTGAGGCTGAAGTAGGAGGATCTCAGGTTCAAAGCCAGCCTCAGCAACCAAGCGTGGCCCTAAGCAACTTAGAGACTCTGTGTCACCAAAAAAAAAAAAAGAAAGAAAAGAAAAAAAAGGGCTGTGGATGTGGCTCAGTGGTTAAAAGCATGCTCCTCAGTTCAATCCCTAGTACCAAAAAAAAAAATAAAATTAAATTAAAAAAAAAACAGAATAACAACAAAACCCATGGTATCTGTGTTTTATGTGGGGGTCTTGAACAATTCGAGGTGTCATGCAAGCCCTGGAAGTAGCTGGTGGACCTGGCCTTCACGCTGTGGTGGCCGATCTGTGGCACGTACAGGGACGGGGCAGCCCTACCCCTGTGGTGTCCTTATTTGTGAAATGGAAATAATTACATGCATCCGTGTTGATTTTTTAAGACATGGAAATGTACACAAACTACAAAGTATGATAGAAGCCTTTAGGTTCCTCACAGTTATTGTGCAATTATTTTTATTTGGCTTAAAACTTTTTATCTCAAGCAGCATGTGGTGGTGCACACCCGTATTGCCAATGACTTGGGAGGCTGAGACAGGAGGATCGCAAGTTCCAGGCCAGCCTCAGCAGTGTAGTGAGGCCCTAAGTAAGTTAATGAGGGCCAGGGGGATACCTCAGTGGGAAAGCACTCTTGGATTCAATCAAACAGTACAAACAAACAAAAAACATTTTACCTCTATTCTCAGGATTTAAAAAAAAAAAAGGGTCTGCATACAGGCTTACTGTTTTTGCAACCGGAAACATTAGTCCCATGGCCCCTCCTTTGGGGAGGATGGAAAGTGACCGCTTAGCAATAATCCTAGTCCACTGCTGCCTTTCCTCCTTGTTCTCTGGACACACTGGCTTCCACTGCACAGGGCCTCTAGCTCTCCTCCTCTCTCACACAGCCCTGGCCTGGAGAACCTTCCATTCCCAGAGAACCCAGGGATGCTCCCTGCCTGGGCGAGGGCCTCCTGGTTATTGTCACATATCTCCTTTATGACAGCTTGCATAGTTGCCATTTGGCAATGAGTTGTTTCAAAACCTGCCTTCTAAACTGAGGACACCGCGTCATTTATATATTCCGTTAAATATGCATTGCCTGTGTCTTTAAAGCAAAAAGTATTTTTAGGGCTGGGGATGTAGCTCAGTGGTAGAATTCTTGACCAGCATGCAGGCGGCCCTGGGAAGTGGGGAGGGAGGAGAGTCTGGCTTCCACAGCAGTGTGTGAGCCCAGAGGGGCAGGGACCACGCTAGCTTAATCATCTTTATTTCTGAAATAGGCCCGGAAGGAATGGTGAAGGTGTGTGTTCTCCAAGGTGCTTGGGTGAATGAGTGAATGAATGGATGGCTTGTGTTCAGAATTCACCCCATCTGCTCAATGAGAGCAGCAAATTGCTTTTGAAGCTAGCTGGATATTTCAGTCGAATACAAGACTTTATTCTTCCTTGCCACGGAACCTCTGTTTCTTTATTTCTCCTTTCAATTGTTTATATTCTGGAGCTTTCTTTGTTTAAGAGAGAATCCGTTTTATTTGTTTTTTTTTTCCTCTGGTTTTTGTTTTGCTGACACTTTGTTGTGTACGTGGTGCTGGGGTTCGAACCTGGGTCCTCCCACATGCCAGGCAAGAAGCGCTCTAAAGCTGAGCTCCTGCTCCAGCCCCTACTGTATTCTGGAAATTTTTGCATTGTTCTTAACCTGGATGTGAGAACTGAAGTGTACATGGCTTTGTGCTCCCCACAGCTCCTGCAGAAGAATGGTCAGTTGTCGCCCGTGAATGGCTTAGCTGAGCCGGGAGAGCTCAGCCTCCAGGATGAAGCCCTGAATGGCCAGGAGGAAGAAGTCATTGTCACAGATGGTAAGCAATCCTTGAGGCCCAGGCAGGATACCAGGGGCCAAAGGGCAAACAGTACCTGCCGTGATCTTTGGAGAATTCACCTCCCTGATATTTTCAGCGGAAAATGCACTGTCATAATCCCTGATGGTGAATGTTGTTAGCAACAGAAGGTGGCAGTGGGTTTCAAAGGGAAGTATTTGTCTGCTTTTCGGGTAGCCCCTAGGTTTAGCTACTGAAGTTATATTTCTGTTTTCTTAAACATCCTTATCTGAAATTTAATATCTTTTAAGAAAACTTAGAGTGTGATACTCAGGGATGAATCTTAACCACTAGACTAAGAAGTTGAGTTAAAATTAACCCTTGTGCACTGTTTGTCTGATGTTGAATGTGGACGCCTGTTGGAAGCACTGAAGTCACGGTGCTTTATTTATTTATTTACTTACTTTTTTGGTACTGGGGATCGAACCCAGTGGTGCCTAACCACTGCGCCACATCTCTGACCTGTTGTTTAATTTTTAATTTTGAGTCACGGTCTCGCGAAGTCGCTTAGGGCCTCACAAAGTTGCTGAGGCTGGCTTTGAACTTGTGATCCTCCTGCCTCAGCCTCCTGAGCTGCTGAGATTACAGTTATGCTCCACCGCGCCTGACTCAGGGTGCTTTTAGAGGAGTTGGGAACTCCAGCGGTGGTTCAGTGGTAGAGTGCGTGTTTAGCACGCACCAGGCCCTGGGTTCAACCCCATAGCATCCCAAATAATACAAATAAAAATAACAAATTGCTTGCTGTAGAGAGTTCTGGGGGAAGATTGGCAGACGCATGTGTCTCTTTGCCTAGGCTATGCTGAGCTGCCTGTCTTCAGCTTCTGAGCTGGGTGTCCTTGGGTGTTTTAAGTTTGGCCAGAGTATCACTCGTTTGATAGCAGCTCCTGGGGTAGGGAACCACACCTTGGGGTCGATGGAGCACCTCGACCTGTCTGTCTCTTGTGTGAGGTGAAAGGTCACATGTTGAAGACCCTTCCTCTCCTGAGTTCTTGTCTCGTTGTTTCATTTGGCCATTAAGTGAAGGGATCATTCGTGACCATTGTTGAAGACGTGTAAATGGTGACTTGGCGCACAGTCAGCTGACCCTCTTGGTGATGTGAATAAGGCTGACTCAGCAAGGGAAAGTCCTTGCCTCTGGTGGAGAGGCTCCTGGAACACGTGGAACCGTTTCTCTTCTCTTCCCTTGCCCCCGTGGCGCCGCTTCAAGCCGGGAGCTGCTTTTGAAGTTAGTGGGGAGACTGGGCTTTATATAGCACCACAGGCACCGTATAAAGTTAGAAATATACACAGCCTCACAGACGGAGTGTTTGCCTGACCTAGTGTGAGGCTTTCAAATAATATCCACCAAAATAACTGGAATGGGCCCAACTCAAATTCCCCAGCCCCGAGCTTCGCCCTTCCCACGTTCACTCTTAAATCTGATCGGGCAGCAGCAGGTTTAGATTTTACTGCAGCCAAGTCCCTTGCTGCTTGCTGTATGGCGGGGGCGGGGTCGGGGTGTTGGTCGGTCCTCCACTTAGGGTGTGTCCCATTCGAGGAGACAAGTGACCTGAGGAAGGTTAAATAGGATAAAAGGAAGGCTAAAGCAAGGCCACGGTTTTGCCTAAGAAGCTTGCGATCTATGAGAGCGGTTCAGAGTTCCCTAAGGTCCAGCGTGGGGTGAAATCTGGGGAAGAGGCAATGTTGGGTTTGGGTGTGTTGCGGCAAGCCCTGGGGTGTCCTCAGGGGGAGAGGGCTTGCCTAGCATGCTCAAGCCCTGGCTTCGACCCCCAGCACGTGCAAACAAAAGGAGGTAAGATAAGAGATGCCAGCAGAAGTGAGCATAGTAATAATCGCCAGTGCCTCATGGGGTTTTTGCATGGTGCCAAGGATCACACTCAGGGCACCTTTGTCCATGCTAGGCAAGCGCACTACCCTGAGCATCCTCCACCCTCAGTCTTTTATTTTTTTATTTTTAATTTTTTTAAGAGAGAGGGACAGTGAGAGAGACAGGGAAAGAGAGAAACAACTTTATAGTTTTTCACATGGCCTTTGTTGCTCTGACACTCAGTTGTGTACGTGGTGCTGGGGTTTGAACCCGGGTCCTTGTGCTTGCCAGGCAAGCGCCGAAACCACTGAGCCACGACTCCAGCCCTCACCCTCAGTCTTCATCTGCTTTTATCATGAGGCCCAGAACTGTGCCTTTTGCGCATTATCCTCTTTAACAGGGCATCCTGATGTGGTGGATAAAAATCAT
>PVKS010038514.1:0-17870 GCA_004027875.1 Aplodontia rufa
TTTCCTAATTAGACATTTTTATTGGTGCATTGTATTTATAATAGTAGAATTCACTGTTGCATATTCATACATGCATACAACACAACAATATAACCTGTCAATTTCACTCCCCACTATATTCCTATTTCCCCACTTTCCTCTCTCCAGTTGCCTGCCTCTGCTCTACTCATGTCCCTTCTATTTGCATGAGATCTGACCTTCCCCGCTTTTTCTCTCTAGCTTTCACGTGAGAGTAAATGCTTGACTTTCTGAGTTAGACTTATTTTACTTAACATAATGCTCTCAAGTTCCGCATACTTTCTTGCAAATGACAATTTCATTCTTCTTCATGACTGAATAAAACTCCACTGTGTATATGTACCACATTCATCCATTGACAGACAACCTGGCTTGATTCCATAATTTGGCTATTGTGAACTGTGTTCCTATATAGGTGGGTACACATGTATCACTATAGTGTGCTAACTTTAATTCTTTAGGATAATTAATGAGGAGTGGTATGGCTGGATCATATGTGGTTTCATTCCTAGTCTTTTGAAGAATCTCCAAACTGGGGGCTGGAGCGGTGGCTTGGTGGTTACAGTGCTTGCCCAGCATGCGCAAGTACATGGGTTCAAACCCCAGCAACTCACATACAGAGCTAAGTGTCGGAGCAATGAAAGCCATGTGAAAAACTCTATAAAAATTGATTCACTCTCTCTCTCACTGTCCTTCTCTCTTAAAAAAAAAAAATCTCCAAACTGATCTGCATAGTGGTTTAGTAATTTACAACCTCACTAACAGTGTTCCTTTTCCCCAACATCCTCTCTAGCACTTCTTATTTTTTTGTAGTTATGACAGCTCCCATTCTAACTGGAGTGAGATGAAGCAAAGTGGTAGCTTTAAAAACACGAATTCCATTGCATCATTCCAAAGCCTTCCTACTGCCTTCAGGATAGAGCCTAAACTTAGCATGGAGAATCTGTCTTTCCACTCTTTTGTCTCTTCAGAGTCCTGACCTATACAGGCCTGCAGGATTGCTATGTATGTCTTCCTGCCTTTGCAATTACTGTGAACACCCTTGGCATCCTTCCAGACATGGCTCAGGAAAGCTTTTTCTTTCCTGCAGCAGTCTGAACAGCTGACCCCCTGTTGGCTCACCTGTGCCTTTGCATGCAAGTCACAGCATCATGTTTTAAACAGGAGCTCCTTAAAGGAACAAGGACCACATCTTGGCAGCCCCAAGGCCACCACAGTGATCAGCACATGGCAGATTCCAGATGCCTTCTCAAGAGAGAGGCAGGAGTTCCTGCTGTCATTAATGAGCACCCACTTCCCCCACAGGAAGTCAGGTCCAGTTAGTTCAGATACATACCACACGAAACTCCTTTGATTCGAGTTTTTTAATTTATTATGTAACACCCTAAGGACCAAGAACTGGATCAAAAATTGATACTGCAGCGATGAATGTGAACTGGCATGCCAACATGACACAAATGTGGAAGGCACTTGGGGACAGCAGCAAGCTAAGGTTAAAGCAACCTTAACAGACAAAGCACTTCCTCAGAAAGTCTGATGACAACCTGTACGTGGAGCAGCCAGTCTCTTTGGACTGGAACTCTCTGAAGACTGCTGTTTGCTGTGTCTGAGTTCAGAAATGTAATGTGTTGTACTGAAAAGTAAGCAAAAAGTCATTTAGTTCCTGCTTGGAAAAGTTTCCACCAACATAACCAAGCAGCAGAAAGTTTTTCCATATGACCTCATTCATCAACAAATTAATAAATCAACAAATTAAAGGCTTAGGTCCAAACTCCCAGAACTAGAATATACTCCAAGAACATGTATTCTCCATGACTTCTTTTCTCTCTCTCTCTCTCTCTTCTTTTCCTTTTCTGTCTCTGTTTCTTATTGGTACCGGGGATTAAACCACCCAAGGGCACTTTGCCTCTGCACTACATCCCCCCCAGTCCTTTTTAATTAATTAATTATTTTAATAGAGAGGGATAGATGTGGGGGGGCACAGAGAGAGGGAAAATGAATCAACTTTATTCATTTTTCATCTGGGTGTTTTTCTGACAATTAGTTGTGTATGTGGTACTAAACCTGGGTCTTTGGTGCACTGCAGGCAAGTGCTCTAATTGCTGAGCCACCACTCCAGTCCCTTTTTTATTTTTTTATTTTGACACAGGGTCTTGCTAAATTGCTCAGGCTGGCCTCAAACTTGCGATTCTCCTGTTTTAGCCTCCAAAGTGACTGGGATATTACAAGCATGCACCATCACGCCCAATGTTCACAACTCAATTTTTCTCAAGAGCTACGAATGAGTGGGTGGTTGAAATTGGGAAAAGACAAATGTGAACACTTCAGGGAGCAGGGAATATTTGCTTTCTGACTTCCCTTTTCATCTTCATCCAAAAGATCAGGGTCATTCTGATCCTGCTTCCAAGAACTCTCCCAATCTCAGTTTTCACATAATTAGCAAGGGCAGGGTACCAAAGCAGCTTGCTAAGTTGAGAATATTTCCTACGGTTTCACAAGACTTTGTTCCCTCTTTAAATTTCCTAAGATTTCTTGCTTTTATTTCAAAATATTCATAGATTTTTAATTTTCACTTACTATTAGAATGGTTTTGCTTAAAACCATAGCAATAGGGCTGGAGGGGTGGCTCAGCAGTTATGGCGTTTGCCTGGCATGCGCAAGTACATGGGTTCAAACCCCAGCACCACATACACAGCTAAGTGTCAGAGCAACGAAAGCCATGTGAAAAACTCAATAAAAATTGATTCTCTCTTTCTCTCTCTCTCTCACTGTCCTTTTCTCTTTAAAAAAAAAAAACCACAGCAATAAACTTCTGTAGATTCTTAGGTTCATAATCTTACCAAAACAAGTGAAAGATAAACAATATCTTAGAAAAACTGGACTTTGAGTTTATTATCATGTTGGAATTCAGGTTGACAAAGAGATAAAAGAGTCACCAGACCCACCACCAATAACCCTCTTTTAGACTATTAATCTACAGGTAAACTTGTTTTTCTTAGGGTCATAGAGAAAAAAAATATAATTTAGAAAGAGACGTGAGAGGTCATCAGGCCTGGAAGCCAGCAGGATTTGTCGGAGGTGGGCGATTCACACTCTAAGAGAGTACACACTTCCTTTTGGGGAGATTCTAATCACTTAGACAATTTCCCTATGATGATTGGAAAGTTACCCATGGGAATGCAAAAGAAGAACATAGTTAAGAACGTTGGCCCTGGAGTGGGACAGACCTGGATTCCAGCCCAGTTTCTGCTACTTTCTTGTTGCAAGAATCCAGTCAAACCCTTGTTCTTTACCTGTGTAATGGTGGATGATCATACTGCTGCACCTCACTCATGGGGTTTAAAGAAGGAATGTAGGGGCTGGAGCGGTGGCTTGGTGGTTACGGTGCTTGCCCAGCATACCCAAGTACATGGGTTCAAACCCCAGCAACCCACGTACACAGCTAAGTGTCGGAGCAATGAAAAACATGTGAAAAACTCAACAAAAATTGATTCTCTCTCTCTCTCTCTCACTGTCCTTCTCAAAAAAAAAAAAAAAAAAGAAGGAATGTATGCAGGAGGATTAGCTGATAGCAAATAGTTAATAAATGGTAACTGCTCTTATTACTCCCACACTACTGACCTAATGCTATCCTCAGGTCTTCAAGAACAAAGCTAAGCCTTCTTCCAAATGGCAGTGATTTGAATATCTGGAAACAACCACCATGTTTATTCCTTTCATTTTAAAAGACAACATTTCCTCTTTCTTCAATATTTCCTCAACTAGCCCATTTTCCAGATGCCTTCTTGCTCTGGCAGGTTTGTATTATGGAGGAACATGAGCTTTGGGGTGAAAAAAAATCCCGGTTCAAGGCTTAGCTGAACCATGTCCTAGCTACTGGCCTTGGACAAGTTACTCAGCTGACATAGCCCTTTGTTTCCTCATCCAAAACATGCATACTAATGACCACTTAGAAGCACTGTGTTAAGTATACACACACACACACAGAGACACGGAAACACACGTGCATTTAACACAATGCCCACACCTAGTGGGTTGCTTGCTTAGTAAATAGAAGTTCCATCTCCCTTGTTAACCTTTTCCGAATGTAGGCCAATTTGCCAATGAACTTAAAATGCAGCTTACAGAGCTAAATACACTTTCAAACAGAGATCTGCGTAGCATGGAGAGCATATGTGGATAATTTTTTCTATGCCCAAGAATGCAGTTTTTAGCCGAGCATCTCTAATGGTGTTTTTTCTGTTGTTACAACATCTCGCTGCTGGTTCAAATTGTGGTCAACTCAAATGTTCAGAGTTAATTTGCACAACTGCTCTAAGGCATATTTCCTAAGCACACCTGGGCACTTGGTTTCTAGGAATGACCCCTAGCAATCACCTTTCTCTTTTCCAAACTCTCTCATTCCATCTGCCCAATGATCTCTTCTAGAATTTTCTCCAGGGGCTGGGAATGTGGTTCAGTGGTAGAATGTTTGCCTGACATGCAGGAGGCCCTGGGTTCGACTCCCAGAATCACAAAAAACTAAAAAATGAAAAGAAAGAAAGAAGAAAAGAAACAGCAGATCTGTGGTACAGAATTTTGCCCAGGGGCAATGAGAAATTCAGTGGTTTTTAATTCCTGGGCCCAGATTTTACTCTTCCTCCAAAGTGCAGTTTTCTCACATCCACTCCCCACAATTCTGCAAACATGACCAATCACTATTTTACAGTAACATTTTCTCAGGAACCAAGGGACTGAGGTCTAAATACGCTGAAACGAGTACTGGATCCCTTTCTTTTTCCTCATAGTTTCCGAACATCTCCTGTTTTTCTAATTCACATATGTTTTAGTGTTTCTAATTTGAAGATCAGTTCTCTATTTGACAAAGGGGAAAATATAAGAAAGATGATTAGAAAACTGGGACTTGAAAGTTTCTCCTTATGTGCCAACTCTTTCTTTATACTCTTTTTCTCTCATCTTCAGTCTCTTCCATAAGCCCAAAATGTTCAGGGCTCCAGCCCTCTGTAATGCTTTCTCCTTTGCCCTCAGACCTCAGACCTGTTTCTAAGCCCTGCCTTTTTCTTCTTCTTCTTCTTCTTTTTTTAAAGAGAGAGGGACAGTGAGAGAGTCAAAGAAAGAAACAACTTTATTTTAATTTTTCAATGGTCTTAGTTGCTCCAACACTCAGCCGTGTACGTGGTGCTGGGGTTTGAACCCGGGTCCTCATGCTTGCCAGGCAAGCGCCGAAATCGCTGAGCCACCGTTCCAGCCCCTAAGCCCTGCCTTCTATAGCATGTACTTTTCAAAGAACAGTTTATTTAAAATCTGGATAGCGACATGATTTTTCTTGATAGTCTCACATTTTGGGCCCCGACTGGACTTGGTTATGTTGTACTGTTGTTTCCAAATTCTCGTCCCTATTCCCTTTCAGTCTCTGACCATGAGACCACTTTTTGCTCTGTCATCTTTTTCTCTGAAATAACGAGCTCTAAAATGGTGCAGCCAGTTTGATGGTTAATTTTATGTGTGAACTCTTCCAGGCCTTGGGTGCCCAGGCATCTGGTCAAACACTCTTCTGGGTGTATCTGTGAGGGTGTTTCTAGATTAAATTAACATTGGGTAAAGCAGATTGCTGTCCCTAAAACAACTAGAGAACTGAATAGCACAAAAAGGCTGAGCCAGAGGGACCTCCTGCTGCCTGGATGCTTCAGTTAGGGTGCTAGTCTTGCCTCGCCTCTGGCCTGGGATTGAAACATCAGCTCTTCGTGGGTCTCCAGCCTGCCAGCCTTCAACATAGAATGCAAACCATCAGCAGCTCTCCTGTCTTCCAGGCCTTCAAACTCAGGCTGGAGCCATATACCAGCTCTCCTGGGTCTCTAGCTTCCCAAATACAGATCTTGGTGGCTGGGAGTTTGGCTCAGTGGTACAGTGAGACCTTGGGTTCAATCTCCAGCACTGGGGGAAAAAAAGTGGCGTCAAATGCAAATGTTGGCACTTCTGGGCTTCCAGAATCACAGAAGCCAATTCCTTATAATAAATTTAGAATAGATCTCTGTATATGTGTGTATGTGTGTGGGTATATACATATGCATATATACATTCTCCTATATTGGGTCTTTCTCTGGTGAACCCTACCTAACACAATCACATTTCCCCCAGATATTAGCATCCTGCCTCATCTCCACGGGGAGCACCTGCTAATGTTTGCACCTTGCAGCTGCAGAGAAGCAGAAGTCTTGCGCTACCTGCGAGGCTGCCAACTGGTCTCCATCCATGCTTCTCCCCATTCCAGACCCACAGAGGGACCTCCATGCCTTCTGCTGTCAATCAAGCCCTGCTGGCGCTTACCCACTCTTCCCATTTTACTCCAGAACTCTCTCCTGACACAGCGCAAATTACAGAACCTGAAGCCAGAGGATCTGCACCTGCCAATGGGCCTTTAGTAAGTTCTATTCCCTCTCTCAGCCTTGAAGTGAGAACCATAAAAACATCGTTCAGGGTGATCATAAGGTTCGCATGAGACAAGTGGGCAATTATTCTGTAACCCATGAAATTCTGTATAAATACTTTAGGACGATGGAAACAAATCTAGAAATGTCAAATGGAAGAGCAGAGAGAAATGGTCACTGTTCTTCCAGCATATCTCCCTCTCTCTCTCTCTCTCTCTCTCTCTGTCTCTCTCTCTGTGGGAGGGAAAAGTGGTTCTCCAGTTTTAATGTGGCATTGTATCAATCTGTTTTTTCTCCACTATAATGAAAAACTGGAGGCAGCTACTTTATAAAGAAAAGAGACTCATCGAGCTTACAATTCTGGAGGCTGTAAGTCCAGATATCACGACATGGGCACAGCAGGAATGTATGTGAACTTCTGTGTGTCTATGTGGTCTCTTTTTTTCCATGCCTATTAACTCATTCTCATTTTTTTTTAAAGAGAGAGGGACAGCGAGAGAGACAGAGAAAGAGAGAAACAACTTTAGTTTTTCATGTGCCCTTCGTTGCTCCAACACTTAGTTGTGTACATGGTGCTGGGATTCGAACCCGGGTCCTTGTGCTTGCCAGGCAAGCGCCGAAACCGCAGAGCCACCGCTGCAGCCCTATTAACTCCTTTTTAATCATCTTTAGATAACATTGTCCTTCATGTTGATCATTTTTCTCTGGCATTACTGCTTTGATCTGATTTCTTTCCTCCCACTGTATTTATAGGGCTCTTTATCATTTCAGCTGCTTTTCTTTTATTAAAATTTACTTCAATTTCCATCTCTTTCATTCCTCATTCTCAATTGGAGACTGCCTTAGATTTCAGTTTCCCAGGGCTGCTATTTGGCACAAAGTAAGGGTAATAAACTGAAGCATTGATGCCGACAGCCCCTCGTGGAACAGTCCCCTCACTTCCATAGACGCTGAGTGTTGAGACACATCATCCATACAGTGCTTCCTTGTCACAGATCTGCCTCACAATGGTACATTCTGGAAGAAAGCTGGGGATTCCAGGGCTGGGAGAAACCTCAAGAGATAGTCAAGCTTATTTCTTCCACTGCAGGCATAGAAATGCAAATATAGGAGCTAATTTCCAAGGTTTCATCAAGAAACAAAATTACACAAATGTCTAAATTATTGTTGCAAAGATCCACTGTGAACCTAGAGTAAGGAAGAGTAAGGAATAAGCATTCAATTGAGTTTTAAAATCTGGTAAGAGCCAAATGCGTATTTATCTTTTGAAAATCTTGTTAAAGCACCCTCATGGCCTATCTCAGCCCTTAATTGATGTTTTAATTTCACCGCTGTTAACAAATTTTCCTTATGTCCCCCTAAAATCTCCCCTGCTTTATTTGAATCAACCACAAACCATTACTGCAGCACTTTCTAAATGCCAGCTACGTGATAAGTTAATTTCCTCTTGTTCAATTTTTGACAGGCAAAAAGCAAGCCAGTGCCCTTCACAGAACCATCATACAAAAATCCCTTCATATACAAGTTTTTCCACCTCTCTCCAATGCTGATAATTTCTTCAAAATAACTGTTACCTGCTGCTGGTTGTAAAAACCCAAATCTATCTACACAAGCTGCCAATTAATTCTTTGTCCTCTCTGTTAACTGAGTTCATATACTCAGTGTGTTCATATTTGGGCACAGGGTTAACCCATCCTGTCTACACTTCTCAGGACTCTGAGGCTTCCTGGAAGTTCTTGTTCAGACCCACAACTTCCGCCCTAGAGCCACAAGGCAAAGAGAAAGCCAAGGTACCACAAATCGCCCAGACACTACTTTTTGGTGGTATATGGTGGGGTGAAGGGGGAGATCCGCTAGAAAATTTAGCTTCCTCTTCTCCTTTCTCTGGGAATAATTCATCCTCTGGTTTTCAAGATAGTGGATACTTTCCTTCAAGCATGATGTGGAGAATGGTAAGAGGCATAATCTTCCAGTGCAAAAGTAAACATAAGCAGATGTTTACACCTGTCCTTATCCACTCCCCTGGGGACGCTGAGACGCCTGTGGTATGGAAGAATAACAGAACCGACACAGCCACAAAGACACAGGTGAGAGTGTGGCTCCTCTACTTTCTCAAAGTCACCAAACACTCTGAGCCTCAGTTTTTCTCAATTGCAAAATGGAATCAGAAGAGGCACATAGGATTTTGTGTGTATGTGTGTGTGTGTGTGTGTGTTTGGTCCTGGACATTGAACCCAAGACTTCACACACTGGGTCACTGAGCTAACCCTTTATTTTATTTTTGTGACAGGGTCTAGCTGAATTGTCTAGGTTGGCCTCAAACTTGTGATCTTCCTGGTTCAGTCTCAAATTGCTGAGATTGCAGGCATGAGCCACCAGCCAGTGTCTTTTTCCTTAAGGGACCTTCACTTCCAAGCCACCAGCAACCCTTAAAACAAAATGGAGTGGGGAACCACACAACTGATTCATACTTGCTCTCTTATCAAGATTCCAATAATGTTTGAAAAGTCTTGGATTTTTACCTTGCAAGTATAGGAACAGGAAAGTTGGAAGACTTCAGGCATTGGGTCAAAGATAGAAGAATGTGAAGAAAAGGCTGGAAAAAGAGGCTCTTCCTTTTCTTATTCCTTTCCTTTGATATGTACCAGATGCTCTCTATCCTTATTGTCTCCGTCTCCCAGCATCAAGAGCAAGTGTCGGGTGGCTTAGCACGACCCTCATTCTAAGGAACCCACATCATGCTGGGAACAGTAGTGCACACCTATCATGCCAGCCACTCAAGAGGCTGAGGCAGGAGGATCAAAAGTTTAAGGGCAGACTGGGCAACTCAGCAAGGCCCTATCTCAAAATAAAATTGAAAAAAGGAGGTTGGGGCTGTAGCTCAGTGATAGCCCCTGAGTTTAAACCAGAGTGCTGCTAAAAGAAACAACAACAAAAAAATGCATCTTACTCTGAACCCACCCCTCCACTGCCCCATAACAGTTCTCCAAGGATGCAGCATGGAGCATATCTCAGAGGCTGCCTTGAAGAGCTCAGAGTGGACTGATGGTGTGACAGTGCCAGGGGAGTCCCAAAAGTGCAGAAAATGGAAACAGTGCTATGAAATAGGGAGGAGGAGGCAGTGCCTGCCTTTGAGAGTCAGAAGAGGCGCACAGGGCAACTGCTATCTGCTCTGCACCTTAAAGAATGTGTGGTGGGATTCACGGAATTAGAACATATCAGCAGGGTCCCGCAGGAAGCACATCCCTCAGGAATCCAAGGGAAGTTAACAGGGGACTGTTTATAAAGGCGAGGGAAGAGGGCAGAGAGAGCACGGGGGACAATGCAGTGCCTTGGGGGATGCTCCAAATCCCAAGGCCAGAGAAGGCAGGGTAGTGAGCATTTCCCGAATCCAGATGAGAGAACCATGTGCCGCCTGGCAGGAGCTGTGTGACAGGTTCAACAGGCCAGCATCCCTGGGCAGGGAGCACAGTGGGGAGGGCTGGAGAACAGGTCTGGGAGCAAAGGAAAGCTATCCATCATAGAGATGGAAGGGGGGCGCATTCCTTCTAACAGATACTGCATGTGGAAAGGCATGGATGGAGTTGCGAGGTGCAGTCTGCTTGGGGATGGGGAGCACAGGACATGCCAAGAGACTGGGAGGAGATGGGACTGGAAAATCAAGGTCACCTGTGAGGAGTCCAGCTCTGAGCTGGACTTCACTTGTGGGCTCAGAGTACCTATGGGGGTCTAAGCAGGGGAATCCTGTAGCTGGAAATCATGGAAGATGACAGGAGAGGATGCAGGCCAATAAAGAGACAGTCTCAGTATGGAGGGTTTGGGCAACAGAAGGAATCTGGACCTGGGACTTGCCAGGCAGAAAGTCTGGACTCGGATCCCTGTTGTGCTGCTTAGAGCTGTGACAGTGGGCGAATCTTCTCCTCATCTACAGACATGGGAGCCTTGGTGAGAACTCGAGTTTGGCAAGTGAGGTGCTAAGCCCAGGGCAGGGTGAATGGCACACCCTGGGCTCTTTCACAGAATGGAGTCTGTGCAGCCAGAATGAGTAGCCAAGTGTAGCAAGAAATGCGGAAATCCCAAGCCAGGGATATGGAGATGGACTCAGGTTGCTTCTCTGGATCCGAGGATAAGGAAGGGGAAGAAAAAGGCTCTGGGCGACTTGGCAAATGGATTAAAGACTAAACATTTAATGGATGAAAGGACAGAGAAGGGTGAGAAGGGTGAGAGGACAGGCAAAGAGGAGCAAGAGTATGGTTGGGGGGCGGGAGTGGTGGCTCAGCGGTTATGGTGCTTGCCTGGCATGTGCAAGTACGCGGGTTCAAACCCCAGCACCCACATACACAACGAGCAACAAAAGTCTGTGAAAAACTAAATAAAAAAACTGATTTTCTCTCTCTCTCTCTCTCTCTCTCTGTCCCTCTCTCTTAAAAAAAAAAAAGAGTGTGGTTGGTTCTGGACATGCCAACTTTGAGGAGCCACAGGAAATAAGGGATGAGAGGCATGGATCTGGGTGTCATCAGAACTAAGAGGGTGTGGGGGTTGAAGCCATGGGAAGGATGAGATTCCCTGAAGAGCACATAGAACAAGAAGAGATTCTCTCGCTGAGAGAATCCCACAAACAGAATGTATTTTTTTTAAAGAGAGAAGGACAGAGAGAGAGACAGAGAGAATAAATTTTTAGTGAGTTTTTTCATTGCTCTGGCACTTTGTTGTGTACGTGGGTGCTGGGGTTTGAACCCGTGTACTTGCACATGCTGGGCAAGCGCCATAACCACTAAGCCACCGCTCCAGCCCCAAACAGAATATATTTATATGAAGGACAGAACTGGAATAGCCAGTCAAAAACCATCTGCTGAGTAGCCATTTGTCCAGAGTAGGAAAAAATCAGAAGCGGAAGAACAAGAGAAGACCATCCTGTGCATGGAGGATAGAGGAAGTCTCCATCCGGACTGAATGGAACGTGAACAGAGAGGGCGCAGAGACTCAGCAACAGACATCACTCACTTCACTGGTGTCCTCAGCAAGGGCAGTCTCAGTAGAGCAGTTCTGGAAGCCCAGTCACTGAAAAGCACGTGGAAGATTTGGAGACACAGAGAGCAAATGCAAAAACCTCAGGAGCAAAGAAGTAATTTCAAGATACACACACAAAAGATGGAAAATAGCGGCCCAAGATATAGACAGACAGCACAAGACAGAGTCCAAGTGGGAGAGTCACCTTGGATTCAAGATGGCACTAATCATAAACCTGCCACTTAGGTGGGAGGGGGCTGCTCCTATCCTTGGATGATCTCCTGCTCTCTTTCTCAGCATTCTGCCAGGCTTCTGAAGCTTCCAAAGCCTTCCCTGCCAGAGAGCCGGAGCCATGTGATGTGGAAGTAGAAGTGGGGCTGGTTGAAGCAATAGGTCAGAGTAAGGGTTGGTCAGGTGTCCTGGAGAACAGTAAGGCTGGTATGACTGCCCAGACCCACAATGCACCTGCCCATTACTTACTTCCCCTTTCCTGAGTGTGAGGACAGGTACCAGAAATGTAACCTGGATCTAAAGGGAAGCAAGTGCATTTGGGCAGGCGTAGTGGCACACACTTGTATCCCAGCGATTCAGGAGGCTGAGGCAGGAGGATAGCAGGTTCAAAGCCAAACTCAGCAACTTAGTGAGGCCCTGCCTCAAAACAAAATAAATAAATAAAAAGGGCTGGGGGTATGTCTCAGTGATTAAGTGCCCCCAGGTTCAATCCCTAAAATAGATAGATAGGTAGGAAGAAACAAGTACTATCAAAAACAGTTTGCTTCTATCTTCTCAGAGAGGAGATACATATTAATTCATCCTGGCTCTGATATGCGGGCTGGATGGGTGGGGAGGCCAGGCCAGGGGCACCAAAGGCTCTCTCGAGACCTGGTTTCAAGCACTTGCTGTTTCTCTTCTCCATTTAGCTTGTCAAGTTCGTTTTCATCAGTAGAGGTCTCTGACAGGCTTAATTGTTCCCTTAAGGCTTTGTCTTTCCTGTCAGTGAACAAACGCAGTCAGGAATGATCTGCTTTAGGTCTTTCGCTAACAAGGTTCTTTTTACATACATGCACACATGCACATAGATGTGTGTACGTGAGGGGCGATATAAGCACATGAGTGCCTGCATGCACACCTGAATCCACGCACACACCAAACGATGTTTGGGTTTGGGGACAGACAATGAGAACACTGGGCCACCATGTGAACAGCTGCTCCAGGTCTGGAAGGAAGTGGACGTACAATACTCCAGCTCCCTCAGCAGTAGGACCATCTCCAGCAATTAATCACGTGCTAACAGGAGACAATGAGCCCACATGCAAACCATGTCCATCAGGGGCTGCCATTCTGAGGCTCTTCTTGCTCATAGCCTCCAAAAATCCCTTGACTGGGGTCATCAATAAGAAGATGAACACATTGACTGGGTTTTATGGTTTATTACTCCCATCCATCCTCTGAAAGTTATTATTTGTAAAAACTACAACAAATGGGATCAGAGATGAAGTCAAAGGCCAAAACAATACACAAAAACGAAAACTGGCCCCTCAGGCAAAGAGCTAACTGCATAGAAACGACTGCGGGCAGGGCTGGCACCGAGTCCAGATGGAGGAAAAGCGGGTGCACATTTCCAAAGACAGCCCGCTTAGTGGCTGATCCACAGCATCAAGCACTCAGAGCCAGCAAGGTCAAATGTTAGTGTTCCTAACTTCAGTGCTGCTTTTCAACAGTAATCGGTGCTTATTATCATCGGTTAGAACATTAATTCAAACGCTCTAACTAACATTTTTGTCACCAGCCTCCCATACCTTCACTTGTGGGTTACACTCAATGTTCAACAAATGTTTGTAGGTTGATTGATCGCTTCATTCATTCATTCAGTACTAGATAAAATTTTACAAAATGAGCATACCTGCTCTCTCAAGATTTTTGCAAAAGTTTAAAGGAAAATCAACTAAACTGATTGCATTGAACAGAGTTATTTGTGAGACAGTGGGATCAAGGAGCTCCACAGAATAGAATGTAGTTCCTACTTGGTTGGTTAGCTTTCCATCGCTGGAAATTAAAAAAAAACAAAAAATAAAACTAAGAAAACAACTTATGAAAAATTTAGTTTGACTCAAATTTTTGGAGGTTTCAGTCCATGCTCAGCCAACTCCAAGGCAGAAACATCATGGTTGGAAGGGCAGAGGAAAACTGTTCACCTCATTCATGGAAGGCAGAGCAATGAAGGGGCTGAGGACAAAGTATACCCTCCCAGGGCACGCCCCCGGTGACCTACTTCCTCCAACTGGGATTCACTACCTAAAGTTTCTACCACCTCCCAATAATACCATCAAATATGAATTCTTCAATGGCTTAATCCACCGACCAGGTCAGAGTCCTCATGACTGAATCACTTCCCCAAATCCCTACCTCTGAATATCACTGCCTCAGGAACTAAGCCTTCAATACCTGAGCCTTTTGGGGACATTCAAGATCCAAACCATAACATTAATAAAAATGCAAAAGGCAGATAATAAACAACTCTAATAGAAAGAGGAACTTAAGGGCAATACAGCCTTAGGGGTCCAAAGGAATAATAAATATTAGATGCCCAGCTAGGAATAGTGGTGCATGTTTGTAATCCCAGCACCTCTGGAGGCTGAGGCAGGAGGATCACAAGCTCAAAGTCAGCCTCAGCAACTTAGCAAGGCCCTGACTCAAAATTAAAAATCAAAAAAGGGCTGGGGGTGTAGCTCTGTGGTAAAGCACCCCTGAGTTCAATCCCCAGAACCTCACCCCCCCCAAAATAATTAGGTGTCCATCTTGCAGGTGGGAATTAAATCAGGAAAGAATTCCTTATGGAATAAAACTTGAAAGATAAATAAGAATTTGATAGGCAGCAATGTTCAGTCAAACACAGGAGAAACATCAAATAATCATTGTTTGATCGTGACTTGTAATAGCAACTGGGAAAAGCTGTAACTCCCCAAGAGCCAGCTATTCAGGGTCTCCTGATAGAGATAACGCAGTTCTTCCCATCACATCCCTCATGAATTCCATACATAACCATCTAAACTGCAGTCATCTTCAGCTCTAGTCTGAGGTCTGGCTACCAGAGAAAAAGCGTTAGCATATACTCTGGCTCTGTTAATAGGGATGTGACGGCACCAACCTTCCTCCCAACTACATCAAGACACAAGAATGGGCCCACATTCCAGGCATGGTGGTGTACAGCTCTAATCCCAGCAACTCTGGAGGCTGAGGCAGGAGGCTCACAAATCTGAGATCTGCCTGAGCAATTTAGCGAAATCCTGTTTCCAAATTAAAAATAAAAATAGCTGGGAAGGTAGTTCTGTGGTAGAGTGCCCCTGATTCAATCCCCAGAACTCAGGTTGTGGGAAGGAACCAGGAAAGAGTTTACCCAGATGGGGCAGAGGTCCGAGCACTTCAACATTGTGTTTAGACTGGGCTTCAGTTCAAAGTGCCCACTATACCACTGTCCAACTACAGCCTGGAGATTACCTGTTAATGTCAAAGGCTTGTCAACAGCACCAGGTCAAGAGCAATCTTCATTTGCCTTTGGGGTTAAGGTTGCTCAAACAGGGTAATGACCCTTACTCTGGGTCATTACCTGATCTTTCCATCAGTTATGGACCCCAGACCCTATGCCAACCTCCTCACAATCCATGTGATTCCAAGGATACCATAAGGGCTCCTCCTACAAAAATCCCGCCCCCTTTGATCTGAAACTCATTAATGTAAGATTGCTTTTTTTTTTTTTAAGAAATAGGGGAAAGAGGTGGAGAGAGAGAGAGGGAGAGAAGGAGAGAGAGAGAGAGAGAGAGAGAAGCAATCTTTATTTAGTTTTTCACATGACTTTCATTCCTGGGACACTTGGTTGTGTACGTGGTGCTGGGGTTTGAACTCGTGTACTTGCACATGCCAAGCAAGCACCTTAACCACCAAGCCTCTGCTCCAGCCCCAAATGCTTTGTTTTGAATTATAAGACTCTTCTAATAAGGTGCAATTGTCTTCTGGCCTGGTAAAATCAAATTTATTAATCATTCAAACATTAAATTGCTATGAAAATAGGTTGTTTTCTTTCTTTTCATCACTCCTCCTCACTCAAGTAGTAGAATGGCTGCCTGATGATAAACTATCCAGGTTTTGGATCCATGGTCAAAGATGGTGTATGATGCCTATTGGTTCCAATAAGGCTTACCTTGGAATTTATGATCATGCAGGACTATGGGGTCCTTGAATTCTCCTAAAATTCAAATTTTGCAAGCAGGCATGAGACTGATTTTTTTTCCTAGGAAAAAAAATTCAGCTTTTTCAAATCCTCAAAGATATTTATGTCCCACGAAAGGTAGAGACAACCTGATCTACACCCAGGTATACACCTATGTGGTAGCAGGTAGGAAAGTCAAGGGAAGAAGTCATTACTTTACTTTGCAAATACTTTCCCACCCAAGATTATTCAATGCTTTGCATGAATCAGTTCTCTTTCCTGCATTCAAGAATGTTAAAATGAAGCACAGAGTAATGAAATTTAAAAATAGTCAGGGATTTCACAGAAGAACTGGGACCAGCCTGTTTTCTCTATTCCCCTGTTACTTCCTCCACAGGGTAATTCTCTCCCTGGTAAACCGTATTTAATTATTTCAAGTTTTCTAAAGTTGGTCTAATTGGATTTCCCATCATTATTAGCACAAAGGATGCCCTCTAAGGCCAGGCCCAGAGAGGCAGATCCAGAGGTTTAATTTTGATCACTCTGACAGCTATCTTCAGCTTTCTTTGACTATTCATTCAAGTGAGCTTTGTGCCTCTCTGGGGCTGTTTTTAGGCTACCAAGAAGGGTAGAGAACAAGGCCAACAAGAGAATACAATAGGCTTGATGGAATTCTTAAATGAACATTTTAGTGCAGCAAACAAGCAGATCTAGCCTGCCCTAATTTGTCATGCAGTATTTATTGAGCACCTACTATGTACCAAGGATCCTTCAGCCAATAGGGATAAAATAGTGAACAAATCAGGTATAGTCCCTGCTTTCATGGAGCTCATGCTAAGACTTACCGTGACACAAAATTCCATCCTTCCAATGCAACTGAATTGAAAATCAAGTGGGATGCCACCAGACACAACCCTCAGAAGGGACAGAGGGAAACACATTCATCATTATGTCAAGATTTCCAGGGCCTCCTCTCCCTTCCTCACTTACTCTATGTTCAGACATCACCAGCTTGGGCCATGCTTGAAACAGCTGGGAGATTGACTTTTTCTATGCATTTCTGTGGCTGGCACACATGTGGGACAGAACGATAGGCTCCTCCCATTGTCCTCAGAGCACAGGCAATCTCGCCTTCATCCACCTTGCTGACATGTCACTGACCTCTTGGGGTGCACTGCATTCCAAGCCAGATTAGTTTTCCTAAAATGCCATATTCAGCCAGGTGCAGAGACACGCACCTGGCTGTCTTCCCAGCAACTCGGAAGGCTGAGGCAGGAGGATCACAAGTTCAAAGTCAGCCTCAGCAACTTAGGGAGACCTTGTTTCCCAATAATATAAAAAAGGAGGGCCTAAGGATATACCTAAGAGGTAGAGTGCACCTGGGTACAATCCCAAGTACCACACACAGAGACACACACACGCACACAAACACAAATATTTTCACTCTGGAACTTCAAAGTCATCATGGGAAAACACTAAGTGCAGATGTGGGAGAGAGTTCTTGAAAATTGGAAGAACAGGCTAATTGTAGAACTCTATGTAGAGTAATATTGGACTTTGAGAAAACATCTCGGTGTCTATTGTATATAGAGTGGTACTAGAAACTAAGTATTAAAGAAAAAACATTGGCTTTTTTCTTTATAAAACTCTTCATTAATTATAGTAACAAGCATGTAATTTGATATTCAAACACTTATGCCTAAGTCATATTCCCCTGAAAATTTATCTGAAAACAGTAACAGAGAGTAGAATCTTGAGGATATGGGCCATGCCCTGTGGGACTGCCAATTCCCACAATGCCCCATTGGTCTTTGCATTTCCAGTGCCTTCAATGACTTTTGAAAAGAAGAGATAGAAGACAAGGAAGAAAGAGAGGAAGAAAAGATCTTAGGTGCTAAAAATGTACACGTGGCTTAGAGCCACCAGGCCTCAAATGATTTATAAGTCATCAGTACCTTGGGACACTGTCTATTCTAGGTGGTTTGCTCACTAAGCCTGGGGAAATCCTGCTTATCCTACAAAAAGGAATAAAGACTAAGATGCAGAACTCGCTCCGTGGAAAGATAGAAAGTTCACATGACTATGAAACAACAGACAAAAATAAATAAAGAACAAGGGCTGGAGTGGTGGCTCAATGGTTATAGCACTTGCCTGGCATGCATGAGGACACGGGTTTGAATCCAGCACCACATACACAACTAAGTGTA